>BQKN01000106.1:1602405-1612996 GCA_022839385.1 Asparagus kiusianus | reverse complement strand
TGTATTTGTTTCTAGACGCTTAGCGTATTAGATTGAGAAGAAGAGGTCTAGCACTTATCTCTCCTCAGTCTAATACGTCGCGGGCTTGTTCACGTTCCGATTCCCTGGTATTTTGGGAAGCGGGGCGTGACAGGAGGTAAAAAAGAAAAGGGATTGATAATGCCCCTTCGGCTTAGAAAGACCAACAACACTAAAACCCATGCTTACCCGAACCCCTTAGTTCTCCTCTGTCTTTACTCCCCTCCTCTTCGTCAGAAGGAATGGGATCGCTTTCTCGACTGCACCTGCACGGATTCAATATGAACAGTCAGAGAATACGAACTCGACTTCGTACACAAGAGTACCGCGCCAGAAGATTACCTCCTGGTGCAGGTGCAAGAGTCGTTGAGACCCCCGCCTGTGGCCCCACATCGGATGAAGGAAGGGTGTCCTTCGAAGTCACCGGAGCCGCCCACGGTGTGGCAGAAGGGGTAGGTTGAGCAGCTCCCGCCCCAGAGACAGTATCGTCCTGACCATCCGCCGCTCTGGTGGTTCCCACAGTCTCCTCGCTATGGGCCTTCTTGGCCGCTTCCGCTCTGGAACCCTCCGCCGCCTCTCGCTGCCGTTTTGAGAGCAACGAACTGCTTGGAGATAACAGAGGTATCCCCATCCGCCCAGCAATCGTGCTCTGGGCTTGCTCCAGGCGTTCACCCACTCGGGTCAATTCGACAGACTCCCTATGCTCGCCTTGGGGATCCGAGGGAAGACTAGGAGAAGGAGCTCGCGTCTCTGGCGCCTCGGACTCATCCATACCCGCGTCGTCGCCGTCGGTGTCCTCGACAGGATCCTCCGAGAACCATTCCCTAGCAGTTTGGTGGCCCCTCCGCCTCGAAGAGCGAACAGCCCTTCTGGGAGGACGCCCCTGCTCCGCCAAACACGAACCCTGGAACCAAAAGCCTTCGGGAGCAGCGCTGGTGCCCCGATACCACCGGCAGTACAGGAAAGTGTGGTGCAGATCACGATCCTTCGCGGGTAGTTCAAAGCGGGTATGGGTACCGCCAGCGTGAGTCCAGAACCATCCCCGAGCTCCGTCCACCAACCCTCCTTCGAAGTGCAGATGGGGATTGGCGTTGCCCACGTACAATTGGTCGTACCCAAACTGGCAGGCGAACCTGCAAGGGATGTACGGCTCGAGATAGCACACGGAGCCCGTTCGTAAGATATGATACCCCGACCGAATGTTCACCAACCAGCGGAAGGCGCCACGTGAGAGAGCTGTGTGATGATCCGCCATCGGCGCATCTCTAAAAGACTCACCGTATCTTCCTCTACTAAAATAAGGGAAGAATAGGCGGAAGTTGTAGTGGACAAAATGGGAAAGCATCTTCCGCGCGTCAGGAATATCCTTACACTTCCAAGAGCACCTCTCCAAGCGCTCAACGAACGGAACAACTTATCTCCTTGAAGAGTCGCAGGGGCGCTCATCAAACATTCACAATGGCAGACAAACCATGCCATCAAATAAGTATACGGCAGCCCCACCCTAGGATTGGGGGTCCTGATAATCTCTCCTGCCCCCTCAACGATAGTCGATACATGGCAGAATTGGGCCGTCAGGATGCGGAGCCCTCGGTGGATGCACGCTATCGTCGCTGACACCAAGGAATAAGACTTCCCATGGGCTAAGCAAACTGCCGGATACACAACCTCCACAGGAAGAGCCTCAAAAGAATGAGTGGGGACTACGCACCTTTTTAGCCACAGCATGAGATACCCCGCAAATAAGGCCTTCCCAGATATAGGAGACTTAGCCTGGTGGTGAAACGAGTGGAAGACCATTCCGGATTTGAATCCACCCTCGTCACGCTCGAGAACTACTGTGGCCTCCCCTTCGGCCATCCTCCTCTCCACTTCAGCCTCGTCGCACTCGCCTAGTGGGAGAGCTGGCTTCCCCTTGACATCGTTCCCTGGGAACAAATAGTCAGCCCAATTCTTGTGGCTGATCCCCGGGGTTCTCTTCTTCTTCCCCTTATGATCCGTAGCCCCTAAGGTACTGAGGCAGATGTGATAGTGGCAGAGTAACTACCACAGAGTTTCAACCGCCAAGGGGGAATGGTTCGAGAGCTGATCGATCTCGTCTTGTTCCGGGACGTACTCCTCATAGGGAAAGTCTCCCAGAGGTAGCCCTGACACGTCATACATCTCGTGAGGGGTAATGCCAAGTTCACCGTTGGGGGTGAAGAACGTGCCGCTTTCCGCGCTGTACAGTTCCAGGATACTGTGGAACTGGGAAGCGTTGATCCGCAAACCATGTCGAGTGGCTTGAATGGCCACGTACAGCTCCGAATCCTTGAGATCAGAATTCTCGGCCAGGACATAATCGGTGATCTTGGACCACCAAGTGTCGCTACCAAGCGCCGAATATACCCACCCTGGGGCTCTGAAGTCTTTTGGGGGAAACCTCCCACCGACACGAAAGAAGCGATGGCGAAAAGTCTCCGCTACCGCCGTCGTCTCTCCTGCCGGCAGCTCGTTGGACAGCAGGCCAGGGCGCAGACCCGTCACGCGCTTACAGGAACTCTCTACCCCATACCCAGCCGAAGAGCCCGTGAAGACACCGCAGGTGACCCCATCCTGAGTTGGAGTCAAATCCCAATTCATCACGCGAGGGACCACGAGAGACCGCAGCTCGACGATCGAGAACCCTCTCGGCATACTAGGGAGGTAATAGTGAGTCCCTTCCACTATACGGAACCACCTGCTCTCTTTGAGCAGCAGAACGGAAGGATCGGCCGCTGCATCACCGAATAAAAATTGAGGCTTTGGCAGCTCCGTCCTGGCATCGCCTGTCAGCACCGCATCAGTCATCAACTCACGTAATGTCAGGTGATACCCGTCCGCGACCCTCTTTATCAAGCCATTGGGCTTATCAACAGTGAACGCGGGTACCGGGGCCAGGGAGGGAAATCGAGGATGTGCCGTATAGCCCGTAACCCCGGCGTGGCCAACGGCCACACCCTCCGGAAAAGCCTCATCAGAAAAAGTCGCTGCGAGAAGGAACAAAAAGTCAATCAAGACAAAATCCGCTGTAAGGGTAAAGTCGCCCATCAGACAGGTATGGGCGAATTTGCTTGTCGAAAGGGGAAACCCATTTCGAACAAGGTCCATCCGTACAGACAATTCTCCCCTCTACCAGGAAAGGGCCAAACTCGCCTATCAAAAAGCCGGTCCGACCCCTTCCCGTCAGAGTTTGAGCTCGCCCGAGGAGACAGAAAATCACCCTCTAAAGGTAAATAGGGCAAACTTTGCCCCAAATCGGGGAAGCTACCAAAGGACGGCGGAATTCCAGGATAATGAGCGACACTCATCCCCTTAACCCGACGCCTGTACCCTACACGGGGTCGACCAACGCACCCATCGACTTACCTGAGCGTGGCTCTGGTACACCGGCGGGCATGCCGGCGGAGAGACGGTCGGAATAGCGTCCGTGGCCTGCTCCCCTCACTTTGCACCTCTTAGATCTTGGAGCCATTGCAAGTATGAAGCGGGAACTCTTTCCTTAGAAGTTTTTTTTAAAGATTCAAGAGCACGGTAACTCCCAAAGGAGGAAAAACAGCTGGTTTAAAAGGGCGGAGTCATCCACGTGGCCACGATTGCCCTCGAAAGGCGAAACCCTGACGGGCAGGAGACGTGGCCACGACCGAATTCGACGGCCTAGATCACCCCTAGTATATCGAAAGGACCGAAATTAACGTCTACATCCGACGGTTGGATTCGAAAACCACGGCCACGATCCAAACGAGGCGCACGAAGTTGACGTCGAACTGTCGAATCACAAAGGACAGGATGGAACCCCGCCGCCATAGCTGAAAAAGCGCTAAACCCGACAAGTGAACACGTGATTTGTTCTCACTGGGCTTACTTTCACCCAAATAAGAGGTCTCACCAACGAAAGTGCTAATAAAATCCGCAGGTCGGGCGAAGTTTCGCCATCGAAGCTTAAACTTCGCCTGCATGGTTCACCCACCTTTAGGAAATAAGTGACTTGCCCAAAATCTCGAAACCGGCAAGATGACCTTGTTTAGACCCACGCCCCAGGCGGCTAAGGATCAGAGTAGAAATCTTAGCACGAAGCCTAAGAGAAACTACTCGACAACTCATCATACTGAGGGGAATAGTATGGCTAGCCCGATTCAAACGGTAATCGGTAAAGGCAGATCAAATCCGTTGATAGCTGAGGATTTGCTAAAAATCCTAAGGCACTTGGTCCACCCAAAACTTCTTTATTCAAAGTATTCCAGACCACACGTAAGCCGGTTTTGGTCTGAAAACTTTGAAGAGGGTCTTGTAGACGGTAAAAATTACCACGGCGGACTAGCGAACAAATTCGCCCACAAGTCAAGACCATCGACTTAGATGAAGAATGGAGTGTAACCATGAAACGGGCTCGATGGCACACCTGGGCCCTCACGCGCCAAGTCACGTGGGCCCACTAGTAGAGTGAATCCGCCCTCATGACCCAAATCCGCTCGCAGGGGTTCAAATCCTCCCTTAGGAGCCAAATCCGCTCGCAGGGGCCAAATCCGCCTTCATATACCCAACCCGCTCGCAGAGGGCCAAGTCCACCTACGTAAGTCGAAAGCCGGGTTTCCAGGGACAAGCCTCCCCTACTTCTCGCGATGCGAGGGGAGGGAGCACAGTGCTCCAGACTAATCAGACGGCCGTCCGCAATTCAAGCGAACAAGACAGGCACCGGACCGGCCTGCATACTCATAAATGCGGGTCACCTCACCCATCAGAATGGAGAGCCGGAGCCGTCGGCGTGCAGCAAGCTATCTAGAGCCCACTTAGGCACGAGACGTTCACTCTCCCGCCTCTATCAAGACATAGGGAGAGGGGAGATGGCACAGGACCCCAGGACCGTCAGGTGGCCACTCGGTGGCCCGCAGCGTGGGTAAGCAGATGGCTGCCAGAGCAGCTTGAACCCTCATAAATGCTGCTTACCTCACTCACCCAAGAAAAGGGCGAAAGCCGCCGGCGCTCGATGAGTTGGCCAGATCCACTCAAGTATCTGGTTGCCACTGTCACCGATACGAGGAGGGACTTTCCCACTCCTGCGCGACGTGACACAACATGCGGCTCCTCGAATGACCGCTGGCAGCACAAAGGAACAGCAGAATGTCTCTGAACGATGTATGGTCACATCCCATAATTCCAGGAACAGCTAAACTGTCTCTCTCCCATTTAAAGGCTTCTTTCAGGAACCTTAAGGGAGATCGATCGATTGATCAATCAAGAGAGGAAGGGGCTTCTTGCATATCCTTGCATTACAGCACCATCTCCTAGCTCCGAGCCCTGATCGCCGGCGAGCCAGAAGAGACGAACTCTCTCACCCTGAGCTTCTACTGAGTACTAAAGCTCTCCGACAACCTCAGTCGAATCGTCCAAGGGAAGCAGACTCGGCACGAGCACCGAGCGAAACATCCTGTAGCTACCTTAAAGTCCCCACGATTAAACAAAGAGGGCCTTCCCTCTGCTTCTGTTGTAATCATTTGATTATTAGTTTGTAATAAGCCTTCTTATCAATACAAACGAAGTTCACTGTTTTTGGGAGATCAAAAATTACACCTATAGTAACCAACCCCATTAAGTAGAGATATGATTTTAAAATCATTCAGGTTCTGCTTGAACCAGTCAAACGCAGAAAACACAGGTCCGGCCCCTGTGTTTTGATGTTGTAACGTGTTTTGATGTTGTAATGCAGAGATGACCTCTGTGTTTTGATGTTATAACACAGGGATTACCTCTGCATTTTATGTTGCAACGCAGGGAGGACCTCTGCGTTTTGATGTTGTAAAGCAGGGATGACCTCTGTGTTTTGATGTTGTAACATAAGGATGACCTCTGCGTTTTTATGTTGCTACGCAGGGAGGATCTCTACGTTTTGATGTTGTAATGCAGGGATGACCTCTGTATTTTGATGTTATAATGCAGGAATGACCTCTGCATTTTGATGTGAAGAGACCATCAATTTATGGTCTCTTTTGCTAGAACGTTGCAAAGATCGTCATCTTATAATCTTCGTCTTGGCTCCTTAAAAATATGAGAATCATTTGATTGTATCTTTCAATGTTGATTGTGAAAGCTGTTGAATTAGAGCTTTGATCGGTTGTTGTGAAGGTCATCGGATTGTAACCTTCATCGATCTACGTTAAAGTTTTCAAATTATAGCATTCTAGAAGTCGTCAAATTGTAACTCATCATTAGTTTTTGATGGGGATCAGCTATCTATAATAAATTTTAGGCAGCCTACAACAACCAACCTTGCCTTGAATTGCTCACCATCTTTCTTCTGAAAGATCCACTTGCAACCAATCGCCTTTGAGCCTCTTAGAAGATTAACTAGAACCCAAGTCTGATTCTTCTCCAAAGACTCCATCTCCAGTTCCATGGCTATAATCCACCTGTCATGATCATCTGCTTCAACGGACTCTCTGTAGCTACATGGGTCTCTAGCTTTTGTGAATAAAGCAAAATATACGTGAACATCATCTTCCCAACCCTATCTAGTAGGTGGCACCACTGTACGACTCGAGCATCTCAACGCTATTGGCTGCTCTTCCTGTGTAGTAGCTCTGTCTCCATTGCCGGTTAGAGTCTCATCGGTAGACCCACTAGGGCTTGTAGGGCTTTTCGAAAACTCCACCTCCTATACCCAAGAATCTGTAGAAGCATCTGGAGCTCCACCTTGCCCCTTGTCTTCTATCTTCGAATCTGCCCGCATGATAGCATCTTCATCAAAGACCACATCTCTACTAGTAAACGCACTGTGAGTCTTAGGATCCCATAACCAGTACCTTTTGACTCCAGAAGTGAATCCTATGAAGATACACTATCTCGACTTGGACTCCAGCTTGTTTTTCTTCTGACTGTCTACAAGACTATATGTTGGACAACCAAATATGCGTAAACTCGAGTAGCCCACTGATTCTCCTTGCCATATCTCCTTTGGGATCTGAAGATCAACGACTGTAGATGGTGACCTGCTAATCAAATAACACGCATGATTTACCTCTTCCGCCTAAAAACCTTCGAACATGTCTGCTTGTAGCAAGAGACTGCGAGCTCTTTCCATCAGTGTCTGATTCATGCGTTCAGCTACTTCGTTTTGTTCTGGCCGTCCTGACACACTTAACTAATGTTGGATGCCTTCATTAGTCAAGTACTCTTTGAATTCTCCGGATGTATACTCACCCCCATTATCTAACCTCAAGACTTTTAATTTCATCCCCTTCTGATTTTTCACCAACGCCTTCCACTCCTTGAACTTCTGAAAAACCTCAGACTTCTGCCTCAAGAAATAGACCCAAAGCTTCATGGAGAAATCATCAATAAAGGTAACATAATACCTCGCACCCCTGATGGATACCTTCGGTGAGGGCCCCCACACATCAGTGTGGAAAAGATCTAGCAACCCCTTGGACTTATGCCACGAAGTAGAGAAAGATACTCTATGTTGCTTCCCCATAATACAATACTTACAAAAGTCAAGTTTGTATTGAATTATTCCTGAAAGCACGCCCTTGCCGTGGAGTACTTGCAGACTCATTTCACTCATGTGTCCTAGACGCATGTGCCAAAGTCTCGATTGATCAGTCTTCTTTATTGCGGCTGAAACCTCGCTCTCAATGACGCTGCCTACCAGTCTGTACAAGTTCCTCGTGCGCTCTCCTTTCAGAACAACAGTAGCACCCTTGAAGACTGTGATAGCTCCACCTTCACCACTGAACTTGCACCCTTGAGCCTTAAGAGATCCCAGCAAAAGAAGATTTTTCTTTAAGCCCGGAACATATCGAACATTGGAGAGAGTCCTTTCCTGTCCATCGCGCATCTTCATCCTGACGTTCCCAATGCCAACAATCTAACACACTGCATCATTCCCTGTGAGAATTGATCCTCCAGAAATAGGCTTGTAAGTGCTGAACCACTCCTTCCTTGGGCACATATGCTATGTGCATCCTGAACCAAGTAACCAATCATTTGTATACTTGCCCGTACCTAACTCCGTAGTTAGTACGTCACAGAGATCTTCTACGACACCAGCATGGTTATCCTTACGCTTAGTGCTATCAGTCCCACCATCCTATTTCTTCAAGTACTCCTTGTACAACTTGCAATCTTTCTTGAAGTGACCTGGTTGTTTGCACCAAACCAGACAACAGAACTAGAATTTCCTTGAGCCTTGATCGGCTCCTTGCCCTTCGACTTCCCTTTCTTTACATTGGCCACTAGACCTGAAGATTCCTTCTTGGTGTGCGTCTTCCTAATGAGTTCATTATTCTGAAGCACCAAGATGACATCCTCCAACTCCAAAGTCCCATTCCCATACATGATGGTAGTCGCCAAGTGATTGTAACTTGGTGGCAGCAACAGAAAAGCTTGGTCTTCTTCTTCTAACTTCACCTCAAGAGCCAACAAATCGCCAATAATCCTATTAAAGATGTTCAAGTGTTGCAAAATAGGTGTACCTTCCTTCATGCAAAGTTCGTAGAGCTACTTCTTCTTGAAGAGTTTATTTGACAAACTCTTCATTATATACAAGCTTTCCAACTTACACCACATAGCCGCAGTCGTGCTCTCGTTCATAACATTGTAGAGCACCTCATCTAACAAGCACATGATAATCATAGCCTTTGCGCTGACATCCATGTCTTTCCACTCATCTTCATCCAAATTGGATGGCTTCTTCTCAAAACCGTCTAGGGATCGGTGGACCCCTTACTTCACGAGTAACGCCGTGAAGCGCGTCTTCCACAAGAGAAAATTCAACTTTCTGTCAAATTTCTCCACCTCGAACTTGGTCGATGTCGTCTTGGTCGCCATAGTATCTCTGATACCAATTGTTGGAATATTCAAGCCGCAGAAGATAAAACTTAAACAATCAAGAAACCTCAAATCTACCAAATAATCAAGATAAATAAAAAACAACAAGATTTAACGTGATTCCTTGTGATCAAGATGATCAGTGTACGTCCACGGGAAGAAGGAGGAAGATCTTATTTCTTTTGAGAAAAGATTACAAGATGTTGAAACTACACACCCTAACAATGGTGGAATATAGATCATTTTTTAACCCATGGATTGATACAATATATATATATATATATATATATATATATATATATATATATATAGATTGATTTTGCTCAATACTATTAGAACTCTAACTTGAATCCTAATTGGATTTCCTAATTCAATTAACTACTTCAATCCAATCCTAATAGGGTAGTATAACTAATCCTAATTAGAGTCTAAACCTAATCCTGCTTCTCAACTGATTTGAGTTATCACGAACTCAACAAAATATCAGTATTTACAAAACCATTACAAATCATCAACTTTCGGGGGGGGACTCCAAATAAGAAAAATCATGAACTTGAATGCATCGAATTGTGCTCTGTAATCAAAGTAGCGGAAAGCAATTAAAAGGGAATCTTTCTCTGGATCTAGCCTAAATTCCCTCAATCATAGCAGGAAAGCGTCAATTCAGTGTTCTTCTTTCACTAGTTCATCTCATTCTAACTTCTCCAATAACATCTCTCTGGCAAAGGAGTCTATGCTTTGCTGCATTAATTGGAGGTTAGGAGATGATTCTTCAATCAGATTTTGGGAGGATAAATGGACTAGTATGAATTCCTTAGCAAGTTTATTTCCTCAAATGTAGCAGTGCAAAGTTAGGGATTCTTTTCAAAGGGAGAGTGGGGTCTAGTACCCTCTCTTAAGAAGATCTCACTGTAATAACGTCAGAAGTGACTAGCAAAAATTGATGATACTGTTGTTATCTTTTGCATCCAATTATTCTGCTTAACTCTCCAACTTGGTGTCTCACACAATCAGGAGAATTTCTTGCAATAAATTCCTTATATATAAATTCTCTATGATTAGAGGAGTTTCTTCCAATCATCTTAGGTTCATATAGAACCCCATTATCCCAAGCGAAGGTTCGTATTTTCATATGGCTTCTCTCTTCTAATAAACTGTTGAGTGTTGCGGAAGTCAAACAACCAAACCAACGTGCTACGAGAAATCAAATCAAACGAACATCGAAAGAAGGCCAAACGAACCAAATTAATGCCACAAACACAAACAACCAATTTTAACGTGGTTGGGTAAGTTGTCTACATCCACGGGGCAAGAAGGGGATATGATTTTTCACTAATAGAGAAGAAGAGTACAAACTGAGATTACAAATCACTCAAACTTACCAATTAATCTCACCAACAAATCTTTAATTCTCTCCAAATAAAACCCTAACCAATAGCTCAAAAAATATCTCTTTTCTGTGCTCCAAATATCTCCAATTTTCTTCTTAATTCTCTCTTTCAATTGTTCCATAGATATAGAAATCCTAAAATTATAAACATACTAGAAATTCTAAAATAAAAAACAAAACAGATTAGGAATCCTAATAACCTGTTACCAAAACAGATTTGGAATCATGTTATCAAAACAGATTAGGAATCCCAATAACCTGTTACTGCAGGTGCAAATTTCTGATTTTTCCAGAAAAGGGGAGGGATTTCGTTTGTATTTATAAGAAAGCTTATTACAA
>BQKN01000106.1:1572292-1602395 GCA_022839385.1 Asparagus kiusianus | reverse complement strand
GGGCGGATTCGTGTGCCAGCGAATCCGCTTAGTGGCCTAAGAGAAGGCGGTCCTGTTCTGTGGGCGAATTCGTTTGCTAATCTGCCGCGGTAGTTTTTACCGTCTACAGTTACCAAAACAAATTAGGAAACATATTAGGAACCTGCTATCCAATAATTCTCCACATCGGTGAAGTTTTTTCAAAACTGAGCAACACCGATACCAACCTAACGTCTCACTTGTTGCGTCCAGTACGAAGTGGAACAAATCCATGACAATGGACTCAATCCACAATAAGTCGAGAACCCAAATGAGAATGCGAATAAACTCCAAATATCGGTATCAACTTACCAAACCGGCTGTATCATAAATGATTGTCTACGTATCCTCTTATCCAAGGAATCAAGCCTTCAAGTAGTTCACCCAAACGTGCAATCGGATCAAATCTCACATCCTCGATGTAACCAAATGCTGTGCAACCAAATATCCAACGCAACCTAAAATCTAAAGCAGCTTCACCAGATCCAAAATCTCCACACGCATCAGTTGGCAACTTATGACCAAGATGACCCAAATATATCGAAGCTCCAAAACCAAAACCAATACTCGATAACCAACACTGATCCCCCTCCAGTAAGGAACGACCCATCAAAATTGTCATCTCATCTCGTCACCCTAATGTCTCCACATCAATGAAGTGTCTCAAACTGCCATGATCTCGGTAAAAATGCAAGAAAGAACCCCTACCAAAGCTAGAACGACGGGTTACCTTTCTGCCAATACACTTCTTCCAATTGTTATTGACTTCTAGGACTTCACACCAACGGGATCTGGTTATAACCCACCAATGCCCAGAACAATCCCTAACTACGGAAACCAAATACCAATTACCTCCTAATGATGTCTCCTTGGAAGGCCCCCAATGCCTGATTGAACACCACCTAAAAGACCCCTCGATCGATGGATAGAAGTGTCAAACTTCACCTCGGTCTTCTTGCTCATACCAATGTGCTCAAAGGACTTTAATCTGCAGGTCAAAGCACTCCTCAACAAACCATGCACGGCATAACCAATCAAATAACCCAGCCTCAACAAATGCACAGTCTAGCCAAAACCAAAGAAGTTGTTAGCTCTCTATCAAACACCGTGCTCCGAATCAAATAATGCAAATTATTCCTCCTAACGCTCTTCATCACAATCATGGGTCCCAATATGACCTTAGAACGTGAATCGACTAAGGTCACCCTATAGCCTGCTGCCTCTAAAACTCCAAGTAAAATGATGTTCTTCTTTAACTGAGGAACGAACCTCACTCTAACTAACTCCCGAAGCACTTCGTCACTCATCCTAATCCGAACGATAGCGATACCACCAATAGTACATATATGATCATTATCCATGAGCACGACCTCCTCTCTTTCCAACTCCTGAAAGCTAGAGAACCAATCCTTCCTAGGGCAAATATGATAAGAAGCACCTGAATCCAATATCCACTCTGTAGATTCGGTAACACAAACTGACGGTAGTTCAGATAACGAGTAGCCTGAAGAATCCGAATCTGAATTATTACCACTAGCCTTGACAACATTCACCTCTGAAGCTTGAATAGCTTTTCCCTTATTCTTCCCGGCTCGATCAACCAACTTTGGGCATTCGACTTTCCAATGTCCATCCTCTTTACAAAAGACACACTGATTCCTACGAACTCTAAGATGTGCCCATCTAGACTGCGACCTCCTACCACGGTTTGGACTCTTTGCTCTTGCGGCCAATGCTCCCACTACCGGCTCAACTGAAGTCTCCTTATCCTTCTTTCGAAGCTGATAATTCACAAGTACAGCGGTGACCTCACTATAAGAAAGAGATGTCTTCCCATTAATAAGAGTAAGAATGAAGGTCTCATATTCCTTGTCAGGTAAGGAACTCAATAACAATAATGCATTGTCCTCATCTTCAATCATCACATCTACATTCGTCAAATCCGTAAGAAGCTTCGTATAGTGGTTCATGTGATCACAATGGAGGACCCCTTCTTTAATTGGAAGCGATAAAGCCTCCTCTTCAAATGCAAGCGGTTCTTTACACTCTTGGTCAAATACTTACCCTCTAGGATCTCCCAAATCTTCTTAGCCGAAGTCTCATTGATCACATCATATTTTAAATCTTGAGTCAAACAAGATCTAATCACACCACACACTGTTCTATTCATCTTTTTCCAAACCTTCTCCTCAATGTCGTCCGATTTCCCGTCCAACTCCAAAGTATCTTTCAAATTTTGCACATTGAGCGCATCCAAGACGGCATATCTCCAAAGACCAAAATTATTTGTGCCATTAAACTTCTCCATATCTATCTTCATAGAGTGGATATTCAAACTTTGGAAGGTCTTCACGCCGGAAGTACCCTCCACAACTCCTTCTTTCCCGACCATTTTTCTTAAAGCACCAAAACAAATACGGAAAAAATAAAGAATAGATCAAAACTGAAAAAGAAAGAGTCTTTACCAAAAAGATCTCATATTTATCACCAAACGAAGCCCTAAGCGAGCCTCCAAAACGACCTACTCCTCCAAATAGCCCAAGCGTAGCTCGAGCTCTAATACCACTTGTTGAGCGTTGTGGAAGCCAAACAACCAAACCAATATGCTACGAGAAATCAAATCAAACGAACGTCGAGAGAATGCCAAAAGAACCAAATCAATGCCACAAATACAAACAACCAATTTTAACCTGGTTCGGCAAGTTACCTACGTCCACGGGGTAAGAATGTGATAGGGTTTTTCACTAATAGAGAAGAAGAGTACAAACTGAGATTACAAATTACTCAAACTCACCAATTAATCTCACCAACAAATCTCTAATTCTCTCCAAACAAAACCCTAACCAATAGCTCAGAAAATACCTCTTTTCTGTGTTCTAAATATCCCCAATTTTCTTCTCAATTCTCTCTTCCAATTGTTACATATATATAGAAATCCTAAAATCATAAACATACTAGGAATTCTAAAACAAAAAACAAAACAGATTAGGAATCCTAATAACCTGTTATCAAAACAGATTTAGAATCATGTTACCAAAACAGATTAGGAATCCCAATAACCTGTTACCAAAATAAATTAGGAAATATATTAGGAACCTGCTATCCAACATAAACTCTATACAAAAGTGCAT
Organism: Asparagus kiusianus; assembly: GCA_022839385.1. Lineage (NCBI taxonomy): Eukaryota > Viridiplantae > Streptophyta > Magnoliopsida > Asparagales > Asparagaceae > Asparagus > Asparagus kiusianus. Next base: position 1,599,246 of record BQKN01000106.1, on the reverse strand, counting down.
CTACATAGAAGGGGATGACCTGGAGATACGACCTGTTCTTTGTTCAATCATGATCATCATGCTATTGAGCGCGTTTTCAATTTGAGAATATGAGATCACTTTAATTTATATCTGAATGGCAATGGCTAGCCAAATCCAGAGGAAACTTTTTAATGCCAAGCAGAACCAAACTTTTTAATGTCACTTAAATTTATATCCATACAATTCCGAGTTATCGAGTTATGGAAGTATCAGAAGATCAGATGAAACTATAAGAGATACTGAGATGTTGAATGATGATCATGAAGAATGAAGCCTTTAGCTTAATCAATCTTTTGCTGTTTTTCTGTTTTTATTTTTATTTTTTGAGGAGTTCTTTGTTCAGACTGCTCGCTTAAGCAGATGAACTTGTGATCGTTTTTGGAAATACACAAGAAGAAACACGTAATTCAGAGATAATTACTGCACTCAAAAATATACTGCACTCGCATATAATACAAGAAGTTTATCCAAGGATTTTCTACTATACCGATGATTCAGTGAATATAAAAGGCAAATAGAAGCTCAAAACAAACGCCAAAAACCATTAAAGTTCAAGTACTCCTTAGTTGAAATATTACAGCAAGAAACACATGCGCATAGACATATGCTGCAATTGCATAGAACACTAGAAGTTTATGCCAAAGGCAAATCAAAGCTAACCCTGTCGAAACTTAAGCCTTAGTAAAGTTCAAGTACCCCTACGTCGAAAATATTACAGCAAGAAGAAAGACATGAGAATAGTAGACATACTTGCACATAATCCTAGGTTCCTACCTTGGATTTCCTACTGATCATTTCCTAATCTTTAATCAGTCTCTTGTGCTGCAGCACGGCAGATGCTAACCATCATAATGACGTCGCCCGAGTTTTGAAGCAACTGGAAGAGGCAGGCATCCCCAAGTTGTAAGCTGTTATCGACAACGAAGGACTCCCAGCAGAACCTCGCCATATTGCTGTAAACGTAAAATTGGGAACGCCACTTCTTTCTTTGGTTAGGAAGTTGGAGGTAAATGGTGCAGTGTTTGGAAGGAAGGTGTGCTCTCTGGAATTTTATGGGGACATACTACAAAGAAAAAGGAGAAACAAGTGAAAGAAGCAATTGAAGTAATAGAGAACACTAACAATTGAAGTAATAGAGAACACCAACACCTATTATGTGTATTCATTTCCTCTAACTAAAGAAGCATTTACATAATTTATCAGGAAAAACAATGGCTAAATTTCAGACAAACCCCTTAAATTTGCATGCTTATCAAATAAGCCCCATGACTTTCAAAATCTCATAAAACCCCCCATAAGTTTAGTGCTTATTAGAAAACCCCCTTGAATTTCAACTTTTTTCAGGAAATCTCCTAAAGGCATGAACCACAATTCTCAGTGGCAAATACATCCTCTTGTGTAATTCTACCCATGCATCCATGTGAAAATTGCATTTAACACTAATGGGAGGCTTTTATGATGAAATCTTATTCAAGGGGCTTTTCTAATAACCCCAAAACTTAATGGGTGTCTCTTACATTTTGAAAGTTATGGGGGGTTATCTGATAAAGCTAAAGGGCGGTTTCTCAAATTTAGTAAAAAGTAACATACCATTTGCCATTGTAGAAAATACATTCAAAAAGAAAAAAAATCCATGATAAAGTGGAAATATAAACTATAAACATAGAAAACAGGCAAATGGAATGTACCATAAAACAAGCATTGTAGACACTGCCATATGGCAAAATTGAGATGAAACATGGATTTCTTGGTTTAACTGAGTGAACCAACAGCAATGCCAATTCTTCCTCTTCAGGAGTTAAACTTCTCCTTTTCGATATATAAAAATTTGGACTTATAAGTTCCTCAAGGTTGTGCGCGTCAACAAATTCTTGCTTAATGTTGTGACCCATTCCTTCAGCATCGACATCCAGACCTAGATCATATGAGAGTTAAATAACATTAGAGATTGTTAATAATAAAAGTAAATAAAGAACAGAATATGTCAAAACTTCTAAGCCATCAACTGAAACAAAAATACTTTTATCCCTCAGTTTCTTTATTTTACAAATACCCTGTATTGGCAAGCAAAGTGGCTCACTGAGGTTGCAGTTCTTTTTCTTTGCATAACCATTCAGTTCACTGGTACCATAAATTGCTCTCTTACAATTCGACTTTACCCTTTGATACTTAGATGCTGGGTTTTCTTTTTCTCTAGAAATTTTTCGAGTAGTTGAAGAGTTACGCATATACACTTTCCCACGAGATTTTGCATTCAAAACTTCCAAAGAATCCTCACTTTTTTCTTCTTCACGATCACTTTCCATAAACAAATGGAAAGCTTCTTTCTTGCAATGATCTTTGCCAAAGATCGAAACATCGAAGGATTGATTTCCATCATACTTGAAAATCAAAAGGTCTCCGTCAGTTATATGGAGAGCTTCGACGAATTCCTTCCATCCAGATTGCAACAGTATTCCTTCATTGGTTTGTTTCAAACCAATGGGCCAAATGTTATCATCAGGGTCCTTGAGATCAACAGTTTCAGGAGTTTCTCCTCTAAAGTAATATGTGAATTTCTTTGGCATTTTCTGCAAATAGAAGCAATGGCATGATTCAATCAAACATAGCTAAATGTTGAGCATGAAGCAATCCTTCTTTCAAAAGATAAATAAATGAGCATACAAACATGATGATAGTTCATAGTAGCACTGCATAACTGGAGCAGATTGTGTAAATATTGTTTCATGTTTCATTTAAAAGAGAATATCAAACACTATAATGTCAATCTTTTTAAGTAATAATTAATGGTTTCAGGAGTTTCTCATCTAAAGTAATATGTGGATTTCTTTTGTATTCTCTGCAAATCGAAGCAATTATCGGCTTCAATCAAACAGAGCTAACTGTTGGCTTACAAAGTAATCCTTCTCTTCAAAAGGTAAGCTACATAAGCACACACAGACACAAAAATATAGATGATGACCATTTATAATAGCACTACATAACAGAAGTAGATTGGGTAAAGTCTATTTCTCGTTGCATTTAAAAGGGAGTATCTGGTATTTTTTTTACTTTGAATTCAAAACTCACCAACTCTATTACTGTTTCACCAACCCAAAATATTGTTCCACCAACCCTTTTTAAAGGCTATAAATAGAGGAGAGTGGTGAAGGGTTAGAACATCGAATAGAGATCCAAAACAGAGAGAAAAAGAAAGAAAGAGCTGAAGAGAAAAAGAAAAATAGTGTTTTCTTTGAGTGTTCTTTTCTTTATGTGAGTTTAGTGAGATATTAGAATGATCTCCCTTTGTAATCTTCTTTTTTGTGATTAGTTAAGTTCTATGTTGTTCTCGCCCGTGGACGTAGGTCATACTAACCGAATCACGTTAAATCCGTGTGTGCTGTTCTTTTTATCTTTACTGTATTTATTCAGTATTGTTATTATTCACTTTTGTATAAACATCTTCTGTGTCTATGAAACCCCCCGTTGTAACAAACTGGTATCAGAGCTTGGCTTAGGGCACCGAAACTGTTCACGAGTATGCATGGTTACTGTTCACAATTACAGTTACTGTTCTAGTGGGCTTCAAGATGTCTTCTGTAAAAATACAAAGTGGAGAAATTCAATAAGAGAAATTCAATAAGAGAAAATCGATGGGTTGGCAACCCCGACTATTCTGCCCCTTAGCCATTTTCCCACTTCGTTAACTTGAGGAGTGTAAACTCTCTGCTAAATGATCGAGGTTGGGAACCCAGACCATTTCGAATTAGGTAGTTCGAAATGGTTGGGGCTCCCAAACCCGACCAATTTAAACATGCGCTAAATTAGTCGGTGCTTTGAACTCCGACTAATTTAGCTTGCAAATTGCCAGCGACGTTCAAAATAGTTGGGGTTGCCAACCCCGACTAATTAGGATCGCGTTTAAAAAAAATCGGCCCACTTTCTAGTAACGATGCTGACATGGCGAGAAAGTGAGTCGATTTTTATAATAAAGTTTGAATAGGGTCGATTTTTAAAAAATAAATTGTGAAGGGTTTATTTAGAAAATTTCTTCCACAACATAATTCTGGAGAACTAAAAAATGGGTTTAATTAGTTTTCTTTTTTGCACTTTGAAATAATTAATATCAAACCCATAATTGCTCAATTTTAAAATTATATTTAATGATTTCTGGTTTTGATCAATTCTATACTTGACTACTTCATAACCTTGTTCTGCTTCTCAGTTGAAGGCAGCCCAAAGAATAATATATATAACCATGATCATTCATAATTATATAGAATAAAACGGGTAAAAGTACGTAGTTCCTTTTTGCATTTCAAAAGAACATTTAAGCATCAAAAATTTATATTATGCTTATTAGAGAATACAACCACGCATGACCACAGCAACGTTGAGAATATAGTCATGGTCACAGATTTACAGGCGTTTCATATAATCTCTACGTAATAGATCTAAATATGGGTGGAAAATAGATCCCTAATTTAAAAAAAAAAACTAAAAATAAACAAACACAACAATGTCCATTTCTCTGAAATCATATATAGTACGCATGTGTGTTGAATATAATCTTCAGAGTCACCATGTTTCTGTAGAACTTGAAAATAGTTTAAAATTCTTTTTATGTTATTTTATTTTTTTTCTTTATTATATTTCCTCTCTGAGGTGATGAAAGTATAAAGTTACCAGGCGTTTAGAAAAATTTCCATGCATCAGCTCATAAAACTCCATTCGCTCGCCATTGAGATGCTCCCGGTAGTAGTGTTCTTTGTACTTGTTGCAGATCCCGCAATCTTTCTCCATGCTTCACACAAGTGATCGATGTGAGAAGGATGAGAGAAGATGATCAGAATTTTTTTTTACAGGGGGGAAAAAGCGAAACATTTTGCTTTGGAGAGTGGCGTGCGAGTTGTCACATCGTTTGAAGAGACTCGACAAGCGTTGATGGTGATCCTCTCAAGGTATAGAAGAGGCTTGCTTTCGGTTTGGTACCTTAACACGTACCGACCATCTCCAATGGCAAAGCAAATATTGTCTTTCTTTCTCCTTCCATCTTATTTTATTTTTTTTTCACATCACTTGTCTTTTCCAATTGTCTTTCAACTCCACAACAACTAGTTTTTCAAAAGTTTTTCACTTTATCTTTCCTCCACATCACTCAACAATTGCTGACACGCGGGGCCCTTGGAGAGAGAAAACCGGTAGGCAAATTTTGCCTTTTCTCTCCCCTACTTTTCATTTGCCTATCCACTTGCTTAGCCATTGCACCAAATAATTGTCTCAATTGTTAGCCATTGCACTTGGTCTTGGTTAAAAAAAATTCTCTTGAAAGCTTATTAAAGTATCACTTCTTTGACAGATTTTAAGTAAAAACGCCTCTAAAAAAGAGGATTTTGTTTGAAAGCCTGCCAAAAAGTGATATTTTTGACACTTTTGACAGGCTTTCAACAGTTGCTTTCTCTCAAAAACAGGGAACCAAACAGCCCCTTATAGTTTCCTCTGCTTTGCACTAAATATACCCTCACTTGATTTGGCCAACACTTATACATGTTTGAGTTTTTATAATTTTCTTTTTAGTATTTTCGGTTATACAAACGTAAATATATTCTTACAAAAATCTTCATGAAAACCCCACATGCTAATATTAGAACTTATTAATCAACATTTTTTTGTTAATTTAACAGTAAATTTGACATGATGTAAGACTTAAATTAATATTCTAAGTTTACACGTGAACATCACGTAGAAATTTTTGGAAGAATAATCCTATTTTTGCATCATACAATGTATAAACTTTACAATATCCAAGTGTTGCCAAAAGTAAAAGATTAATGTATATAAGTGCTAGTTAGGGAAAGCTATAAAGTATTAGGGTGCTAATTACCTCCCAAAGTTTATCCTTTTTTCAATTTGACACTCTAGAATATTTTTTAGCACTTTGATATGTTAAAGGTTCAATCTCGTGTTACTACAATGCCCAGTCTAGATTTTATTAGATTTTCCAGTAAACTTATAGCAATTGTGCAACGAGTAATACCCTTCTACAACTAGTGAAGCATAGATATGGGATTTGGATCATTTCCACTATGAAAAAAACACTAGCTCTAATTCAAACAATTAATCATTTGATGTCAAAGAGCATGTTTGTCAATCCTAACTACGACACAAGTGGTTTACGAATAGATTATTATCCAAATACATTAAAACTTATAGTGTTCACTAGAGAGCATGGTATATCATCTATTTTATTTTTTTAATAATTAAATAATCGGTTGAGTTGGGAGAAAGATAAAGAAAATTATGAGAAAAAAATTGATGAGCCATTTTATCATTTTCTTGGTCAAACATACATATTGTAACACCAAGAAGTAATCTAAAAACTTATAGTTATTGTTTGGCGGTTTATAATCTACTCGAAATATGTTATGAAACACGCAAAGATGAATTTTTATGCAAAAAATGAATTATATTCCAATTGATCAAGTTGTTAAATATGCTCTAATTGCATTTGTTGTAAATTTTGCCATCTTTCTCCACAATTGAACTGAATGAAAACAGCGTTGAGATTTTGACAGGGGAAGGAAATATTTTTGTTCCGAGGGAGTGGGTTTTAATGGTCCTATCATTTGAAATTTGAGCTTATGTTTGGTTGGCAAATAAGTCAAAGCAAATAATTATATGAAACATATTTCCTATGATTATTTCTTTTCCTTAGTTTAGTTCACACTTTGAAATGAAGAAATCAGGTGATATGACACATTCTTATTGAGTGATGTGACCTAGAGTTTAGGAAATCCATTTCATGAAATTTGTTGAGAAAATGGGTAGAAATCATCAAAATTCATTTCCTACCCTTGTTTTCTTTTTCTTTGATTTTCAAGAAACCAACCAAACAGGCGGATATGAGCTGAGATGATCCATAGCTAGATAAAGAAATTAATAAGTAAAAAGGGTTTTTCAATGTTAGTTACCCACATCTTTCGTATTTTGAAACTAGTCCTTCACATCTTCATATTTTTAAATTAATCTTTTAAATCTTTTAGCACATATGGCTACTGACACTAAACTGGTTCAGCATTAGTCCTGGCTCAATTCTTCCCTAAGCCAGTTCTAAATTAAACCAGGAGGATGATGGTCTAAAGGAAAACTGATTATATGACCTTTTATTTTGTCCTAAACAAAACTGGACCACGGTAGAAGTCTAAGTTTTGTTGAATAAGAAATAGTTCGAAACTGGGTCAGGTTCAATACTAGCCAAAATTCAAGAGATTACCAGAAGTGTTTTGAAGTTAGGGGCTGTTTGTTTGCCTAAAAAAAAGAGTGAAGTCAAAGAATATGAAACCTATTTCTAAGAAAAATTATTTTGAGATTGTTTGGTTGGCTAAAAAAAGAAGGAAATTAAAGAATGAGAGAAGAGATGGGATGGGTTGTCACATTATTATTGGATGATATGAGTGATTTTTTAAGAAAACTTGTTTGAGGTTGTTGTAGGCGTCAAAATTTGCCTATGAGTTCCCGTACGCACTCGAGGTGAAATGCAGACGATAAGTATCATCATCCAAGTCAGGAAAGGATTATCTGGCCCCGTGAAAGCTAACGAATATACAAAGTGAGTCATTGGAGTGTACAAGTCAACGGAATAACGAAATGCGCAATACAAGTTCGGAGAAGTCAGAAAGTGTTGAACACCTCAAAGTGGCCCGCAAAAAGAAGAGGCATTTAAACCATGCTATGATTTGAATCTAAAAAGTTCAAAACATAAAAGTTGTAGGTATCTTCGTCAGATTTCTAACACATCTTAGATCACCTTATTCTGAGATCGGACGATGGAGTTAAAGTCAAAATACCCAAGACCATTTAGGTCGTTTTACACCAACGAGACACAATCTGTGTCTCAGAGAAAATAGAGATTTTGGCTATGATGTGGTTCTAATATGAAGAATATTAAAACATAAAAGTTGTAGGTCTCTTTGTTAGCTTTCCAAATCATCTTGAATCACCTTAATCGGAGATCAGATGAAAGAGTTGAGACTAAAATACCCGAGATAGTCCAAGCTGTCTCAGACATGTGCGAGACAGTCGAAGTGACTCGCACTTATGTCAGCTCCCGATGTGTTTTCTGATAAGATTGGCTTATAAAACTCCTTAGGGTCATCCATAAACATGTGGGGTTATTTTTAAATATGTGAAAGTTGTTACACAACCGAAAACCCACCTAAACGGATAATAACGGTTGTTCTTTGATCCTATCCACAAACACGACATTCCTATCCACAAACACGGCATCTAAAGCCTATAAATATACCCCTAGCACCCTTATAAAATCAGAGCTGAAGGAAGCCACGAATTTTAGAGGAGCTAGGGTGAAGATCTGGAATTCTTGAGCCTTGGCGAAGCCCTGCAGGATTGGAGATCTAAAGGGAGTCACGAATTTTAGAGAATCTAGGGTGAGGTTCTGACGAATTTGAAAAAGGCTAGCAGATTTTGGCGAACTCCGACATAAAGAAGGAGCGTTTCGAAGGATCTGAGGCACGTTCCCCTTTTCCTCTGGATTTAAGCTTAGTCTTAAATCTCGAGAAGAGCCGTGATCTCGCTTGGTCGGGATCATCGCTGTAGCGATTACTTCCTTCGGGAAGTAAGAGCTTTGATCAATTTAATCAGTCGACCGGATCTGATTTGTGGTGGTCCATGGATATTAACGTCCCCGGTAAAGGCAAAGATCCCGTGTAAACAGAGAGTAATAAATAGGATTTGTGTGTTGTTTGACAAAGTTATAATCTTTATTTTTTATTGTGTAAGGAGATCTTATAAAAAGATCAACTTGTCTATTTTGTGAACTTGTAATCGATAAACGATTGTAACATGATCAATGGTAATGAAGAAATCAACTTTTGACCCAAACACGCTGGCGACCACAGTGGGAGCCAATAGCCTCGTCACCAAGGCTGTCGTGCCGAAACCGAAGATTAAGATCCTGATTGATTCAGAGGTCGAGTACGAGTTCGACGAAGCCAAGTTTGAGGAATATTTCTCCTCGTCTTCATCAAAATCCTCCTCTCCCTACAAGTGCGGAAAGATCCCATCTTTGAAGGAGGCATATTCACTGATGAAGGCTTCAAATGACTCCGCTCACCACAACTCCTCTCCAATCAAGGAGTTGTTCAATCAAGGTACGCCAACTCTGACGAAGAGGGCTCGTCAGAGGCGACGCCAACACCAAGCTCATCAAATTGCCAATGCATTAGAACAAGTCGATCGAGTTCGCTACTACACAGACTTAGAGTCTAGGAAGCATCAGGTAATCCAACCACCCCAACGGCAAGTTGCTGCTACGTCCACCAAACCATCGATGGGAGAATGGGTTCTTATCAAAAGGACTCGTTCAACCTTGAAGGAGTGCATCCAAAAATGACGTACACGTGCTGCATGTGGGTGTGCCTTTATACGAAAAGCTCAAGGCATGCAAAAGAAAGAGGTGGTCAAAGAATCACCAAAATATAAACGAGTCTGGGTGCCGAAGGCGAAAACAGCTGAAACGCTTCCGCTTAGGGCAAGACATGACTCGTGTCTCGCGAGCATTTCCAAGCCTTCGTCAGCCTCTGATCCCATTCCTTTTGCTCTCGTACCACCGGTGAAGCCCTATGACAGCGCAGACCTATCCTAATTCAGGATTCCATTAAAGGATCGCCTGGGTCCTCTATACAAAGATCAAGGCAAAGCTCCGGTGAATAAACCCGAGAAGTTTCTCAGACTGGGGGTCGTGCAAACACTTCCGTTAAACCAAAGGCCACTCAAAGGTGTCCCGTCACCTCTAATCAAACCAGGGTACCTCGTTGTACATGTTCATGTGCCGTGTACAAGACGACTCTTGGCATCGATTGCCCAAGGGTTCGTGTTGAAACCCAGGAGCACGTTAATACCACACGCTCGCAAGGGGTGGTTCTAAACGTGTGACTCCTGATGTGACCTTGGATCATTCAAAGGTGACAACAAATCATCCTGAGAATGTCAACAAGGTTCTTCTTTTCCAAAAGAAGAGGTGTCCGTCAAAAGACAATATTATACTTGGGGTATCACACCAACAAACAATGGAATGCTCCAATGAGCTGCACTATCAGGCTGGAGGTGTGAATAAATCCCAAAAGGATGATATTCTAGAAACTAACTCTCACTGTCCATGTGAGAGGCTTATCAGGGTAGTATTATCAAAATATAGTTGTCCTAGGACCATTTCACAAAGGGTCTCGATATTCGAGAAGCTTGCCACCGAGGCATTGAAGCCTAAACCAAGACGTTTCCACGAGAGAAAATCCACTGCTCAGGATGATGAATTCCCTGAAGTCACCATTAATATGGTTGACAAAGGAAAGTCTATCATTGCTTCAAACGGTTCCAATCCCGATTTTTCTCCCGGAAGGAAAGTCAATTCAGGGATAGCCTAGCGAATATCTCGGCTCCAGCTAGGAGCCATCGAACATAGGGGTTACCCAAGGATGCACGAAGAACTATCTTTAGAAGACGAACTGTCGGATACTTGCTCCGTAATTTCCTCCAACGACACAATGTCCAGCATAGGGGAAGCAAGGGAATCGTTCATAATCACTCCTGACCTAGTGGCCCAAATGCTTCAAGAAGCACTGGCTAAACAACGAGAGGAATTCAGGGCTGAAATGAACACTGAGATAGAGTTGACCATGCAGCAGATAAGAGAGTTATAGGCTCAACAACTTCAACCACTACCTGAGTCCAGTCAGCAGGTTAAATCCAGCCACCGTACTCAGAATGTCGTAGTTGGTAGCAATCCAGAAGTGGGCGAAGCACCCCTCGAAAATACTGGGGGTGGTCCAATCGCATCCCTAAATAACATTAGAGGTGGTCCAAATGCACTCACTAAAAATAAAAATACTGGGGGTAGCCGCATCACTAATGATAACGCTAGGGGTGGTCTTATCGTTCCTCCTCAAAATAGCCCAAAGAAAGATACAGACGATAACGAGATGATAAAAGAGCTGGAGAATAAGGTCAATGCCTTAATGTCCATTCAAGAAGTAAAGAGAACGGGCATTCCGTGCTCATATCCAAGAGAGTGGGATTCAATCTCATACCCGGCGAAGTACAATCTAATTAACTTTACGCCATTTGACGGGAGAGGATCACCCACTCAACATTTGATTTACTTCAGGTCTCACTTGGGAGTGATCTTCGGGAATGAACCCCTAATGATTCGGTCATTCGTGGGTACCCTTCACGGGGCGGCCTTCGATTGGTATCGACGTCTCAAGTCGGGGAGCAACAATTGCTGGGACGACATGAAAAGCTCGTTCCTTAACAACTTTTTCGACGATGACACCGATGTGTCGATCGAAGCTCTTCTGGATGAAAAGCAAAAAGACGATGAGTCAGTTGATAGTTTTGTTAAACGCTTCCGCAACAAGGCAATGAATTGCAGGGATCCTGTCACAGAGGAGTTCATCTTATAGACGTGCCATGATAATCTCTCCATCGATGACCTTGAAGTCATGGGGGTTGTCCCCTCAATCACTTGGAAGGAATTAAAACTATATGGAGAACAGGTTGAACGTTTCCTCAAAAGAAAGGAGCTCGAGAGGGGCCAACCGATGACTAAAGTACCTACAACTGCTGACAATATTCATCAACAGACACCTTGGAGACAACAAAGGACTCTTAATCCGAAGTTCTAGGAGGAGTACTCTTTTGAAGATGATGAAGTTCCAACCATCTTTAAATACCTCCTTACCAACAATAAGATCAAGCTACCACCGATTATAAATAAGGAGGAAGCAAACAAGATTTCGGATCATAAGTATTGTGCATACCACAGGAGGGTCCATCACCCCACCAAGACTTGTATTACGTTAAAAAACTGCATTCAAGCATTGGTTGACATCGGCATCATAACATCGAAAGAAGCCGAATGAGAACGGTTTCCTTCGATAGGTATATGAGGTTAAACTGCTCTCATCCTCCGATAGGTATATGAGGTTAAATTGCTCCCATCCTCCGATAGGTCTATGAGATTAAACTGCTCCCATCCTCCAATGAGTATAAGAGGTTAAACTGCTTCTCTATGATACTCTAATGGGTATACGAGTCTAAACTATTTCCCTTATTTCTAGTGGGAAGTTCCTGGAGAATATTACACATGATATTCTTAAAGATAACCCGAGATCAAAGGTTCGTTTAAGTCTACGCCTAATACGCGTTACCGGATAGCATATTCCCGTAATAATGGTGAAGCTTATGTATTCAACATCATAGCACTAAGTCTAAGAGAGTTAACTCTTTTAGCATAACGTTATATGCGGAACGGACTTAGACAATCTGTATGCTAGCCCGACTCAAACAGTAGTCGGTAAAGGCTCATCAAACCCGTTGATGGCTGAGGGTTTACCAAAAATCTTATAAGTGTGAGAGTCATTGACGCTTCAGCTCCATTAGTTGGTCTCATGACTTGAGGATCCAATAACTTCAGGATAAAATCCATACATGCAGATGAATCGGCTTTAACAGTTGGTCCTACAGCCCCAACACTTGGGACTACCACGCTCCAATGTCTTAAGAGCATAAATTGTATAGACACCGGTAGACGCGTTGCGACGAAAGTCAATGCTGATCAACGTGTTGTGATGGAAGTTAACACCGGTCAACGCATGATCTCCGATCAACTCCAAAGTTCAGATATAAATTCCCGATAAAGATGATCAATTCAAAGTCAACTCAATAACACAAGCTAAGTTCAGAAACTTACATACCAATTTCAGTTTAAGATTTCAACAACGGTCAGACGATAAATGCAACACCGAAAGAACTTCATCTGTTTGACAAAATACTGAATAGACTAAAGGCTGAAGAAGTCAAGAATTGAAGCAATTCACAGGTCCTTTTATGTGATCTCCTTAATGAAATACTAAAGAGATTAAAGATAGGGCTTGTCTGGTCCAAAGCATTCCAGACTTTTCTATAAAAGAATGAGTCTGAAATACTTTGGAGGGAGTATCTGTAGGCATCAAAATTTGCCTATGAGTTTCAGTACGCACTTGAGGCGAAATGCAGACGATAAAAGTCATCATCCAAATCAGGAAAGGATTATATAGCCCCGTAAAAGCTAATGAATATACAAAGTGAGTCATTGGAGTGTACAAGTCAACGGAATGACGAAATGTGCAATACAAGTTTGGAGAAGTCAGAAAGTGTCGAACACCTCAAAGTGGCCCGCAAAAAAGAAGAGGCATTTAGGCCATGCTATGATTTGAATCTAAAAAAGTTCAAAACATGAAAGTTGTAGGTATCTTCGTCATCTTTCTAACACATCTTAGATCACCTCATTCTAAGATTAGACGATGGTGTTAAAGTCAAAATACCCAAGACCATTCAGGCCGTTTTACACCAGTGAGACACAATCTGTGTCTTGGAGAAAATAGAGAATTTGGCTATGATGTGATTCTAATGTGAAGAATCTTAAAATATAAAAGTTTTAGGTCTTTTTGTTAGATTTCTAAATCATCTTAAATCACCTCAATCGGAGGTCAGATGAAAGAGTTGAGATTAAAATACCCGAGACAGTCCAAGCTGTCTCGGACATGTGCGAGACAGTCGAAATGACTCGCGCCCATGTCAGCTCCCGATGTGTTTTCTGATAAGATTGACTTCTAAAACTCTTTAGGGTCATCCATAAACATGTAGGATTATTTTTAAATATGTGGAAGTTGTTACACAACCAAAAACCCACCTAAACGGATAATAACGGTTGTTCTTTGATCCTATCCACAAACACAGCATTCCTATCCACAAACACGGCATCTAAAGCCTATAAATACACCCCTAGCAACCTCATAAAATCAAATCTGAAGAGAGCCATGAATTTCAGAGGAGCTAGGGTGAAGATTTGGAATTCTCGAGCCTCGGCGAAGCCATGCAGGATTGGAGATCTGAAGGGAGTCACGAATTTTAGAGGATCTAGGGCGAGGTTCTGATGAATTTGAGAGAGGCTAGTAGATTTTGGCGAACTCCGGCATAAAGAAGGAGCGTTTCCTTAAATCTTGAGAAGAGCCGTGACCTCGCTTGGTCGGGATCATCGCTGCAGCGATTACTTCCTTCGTGAAGTAAGAGCATTGATCAATTTAATCTGTCGACCGGATCTAATCTGTGGTGGTCCATAGATATTAACGTCCCCGGCACAGGCAAAGATCCCACGCAAACAGAGACTAATAAATAGGATCTGTGTGTTGTTTGACAAAGTTGTAATCTTTATTTTTCATTGTGTAAGGAGATCTTATAAAAAGATCAACTTTTCTATTTTGTGAACTTGTAATCGATAAACGATTGTAACAGGTTTAATGGCAATGAAAAAAATAAACTTTTGACCCAAGCAGTTGTTTGGTTGGCTAAAAAATAAGGAAATGAATTATAAAAAACATATTTCCTACAATATGTTATTTTCTTGTGTTTGGTTCATTCTTAAAAATAAGAAAATAGATGAGATGGGATGAGCTATTATTATATTATTGGATGATGTGACCTATACTTGAGGAAATCAATTTTTTTGGTTTTTTTGAGGAAATGGGTGGAAATGAAATGTTAATAAGATGAGATGAGTTGTCACCCTATTATTGGATGATGTGAGTGATTTTTAAAGATGAGATGAGATAGAGATGAGATGAGTTGGATGATGTGACCCATTTCTTATATTTGGTTTATTTTTAGGAGATGATATGAGATGAAAATAATATTTTATTAGATGTTGTGGAGTTTTAGGGATGGAAATGGATGAAAAATAATATTTTATTAATTTCCATGTACCCTTTTACTTTTCTTGATTTTTAGGAAACCAACCAATCAACCCCTTAGTCCCAACATCTCTATGTTTTAAAAATGGTCTTCTAAATTCATTAAGGACATGTTTGGTTTGTTTTTTAACTCTGTGGAAAAGTTTTACACCGCCTCCACATAGGATTTTTCGTGGCCACATTGGATATAATTTTTCCGTCGGTTTTTTCCCCTCTTTGGTTCGCTAGGGTTGAAGAAGGGACGGGGTAAAAATCACTGTCACATCAGTTTTTTTTCTCTCCCCCAATTCCTTTCTCAACCTCGTGAAATCGACGAAAACTGCAGCCACGTCGGATTTTTGCTTTCCTCATTGATTTTTCGGCAAGCTATACTTACCTCCTTGCTCTCCTCTCACCAGAACCTCTCGCGACCTTCTTTGTCCCTGTATTCGAAGAAAATTAGGGGAGGGGGTCTGATCTTTGCCGACAATATTCAGATCTGATCTTTGCCAACGTTGTTGCTTCATAAATCAAGGTAAAAATATGATTTTTTTTAAATTTTCTTATTATTAATTCAATTTACATAAATTATCTGAGAATTTGGAGAAGGGGGTCTGATCTTTTGCAACATAATTTTTCTGATTTTTGAAGCAATTTTTTTTATTTTTCTATTTTTTGAGATTTCACAGATAAGAAAAGATGATTAAAAACCTTCGGATATCCAATCATGGAGAAAATTTTGAAATTTTATAAAATTTCTACGATTTTAGAATGTTTTTTTTGTTGTTTTAGCATTATTTTGATGGGTTTTGAGAAATTTCTGATGCACTTTTTGTATGTCTTTGTCCATGAAAACTACAGTGACGATTAGATGACATTTTTATATATTTACCATGCTTGAATAATAAAACTCTGATCTGTTACAGAGGTGATCTTCATCTAGGGCTTTTTTTAATACTTATCCATGTTATTTTTTTCATAATGCAAAAGGGGCTAGCTCTGATCAAAGCATGTGTAGATATACTAATAATTTCTTAACCTCACAGGAGAATCAGGAAGGTTCTCCAATGAAATGTGCATGGTCTGCTCCTAAGATTTCTTGGCTATTCGTGTGAAAAGTTCTGAAATTAAACGATTCTTGTTCTTGAATTAGTATATAGAATCCATATTGCAATTTTAACCAGTGTCAGCGTGTTGTTAATGTAATTTGTCATTGTTTGGAACTTTCAACATTTAGAGAAGTGAGGAACTTGGACTAAAAAAGTGGATTTTATAGATAAAAAATCAAATTTTTACATGGAACTTTCAACTGACATATTGAAGATCAATTTGTGGTTTTTTTAATTATATGATTATTAGATAGTATGAAAATGTTAATGTAGCGTGTTGTTAATGTAATTTTTCTCATTTTAGGAGCTAAAAGTTCATATCTTTGTTATTTATAAATGCTATTTATATCATTGTAATATTTTTTGCTTAGATATTGCATTAATCCATGTTAGTAATTCGTAAATTGTAATTTATAATTTGTAATTTGTTTAGATTTTGTAAGAATTTGACTTAGTTTCTAACTAAAAAAATAATTTTTTTCATCGTAGATGGATAATGATGGTGATTGTTCCAATGAACAAAGTATTGTTAATATGGTTCAAGGTGCTGTCCTATCCATTTTAATTATAATTATAACTGTCATAAGTAGAATGCAAAAGCAAGACGTAAATCATTTCGTAGTGGTCCAAGTAAGGAAAAAAAGACAAGAGAGAGCTAGAATTGAGCACATAGTTCGAATTTATAATGATTTTAGTGATAGTTGCGTGAATTATATTAGAATGCGTAGTGGTGCTTTTGTTAAACTAGCGAGTATAATCAGGAACAATAGCCTGCTAAAAGACTCAAGAAATGTAACAGTAGAAGAACAACTTATCATGACACTAAACATTCTGGGTCATAAATGTAAAAATCGTTTAGATTTTGTAAGAATTTGACTTAGTTTCTAACTAAAAAAATAATTTTTTTCATCGTAGATGGATAATGATGGTGATTGTTCCAATGAACAAAGTATTGTTAATATGGTTCAAGGTGCTGTTCTATCCATTTTAATTATAATTATAACTGTCATAAGTAGAATGCAAAAGCAAGACGTAAATCATTTCGTAGTGGTCCAAGTAAGGAAAAAAAGACAAGAGAGAGCTAGAATTGAGCACATAGTTCGAATTTATAATGATTTTAGTGATAGTTGCGTGAATTATATTAGAATGCGGAGTGGTGCTTTTGTTAAACTAGCGAGTATAATGAGGAACAATAGCCTGCTAAAAGACTCAAGAAATGTAACAGTAGAAGAACAACTTATCATGACACTAAACATTCTGGGTCATAAATGTAAAAATCGCATTATCAGATCTCATTTTATAAGATCAGGGGAGACAGTTAGTAGATATTTCAACAAGGTATTACAAACAATTATTTGCCTGCGTTGACGATACATGAGACAAGCCCCCAATGATATTCCCTAAGAGATTATTAACAACCCACTATACAACCCTTATTTCAATGTATATCTACACTTTAAGCACATTTAAATGTATAATCAATGGAAGTTAATTTTAATTTAGGTGTGTGATACACATATTATAGGATTGCATTGGAATGATAGATGAGACTCATGTTGATGCAATGCTTCCGATTAATCTTGTTGCACGTTTTCGAGGCCACAAAGGTGTTACACAAAATGTGCTTGCAGCTTACACCCCAAACAAGCTATTCACATATGTTCTAGCAGGTTGGGAGGGGTCTACAAATGATTATAGGATTCTTCAGGATGCATTGTCTAGAAAATAACTACGTGGATTGAGAGTCTATGATGGTAATTAAATAAATACTTAACTTAAAATTTATTAAGTTTAATATTCAAACTTGACTTAACCCTTTGCTTAATAATATTATAGGCAAATACTATATGTGTGATGCTGGGTACCCAACCATGCCAGGTTTTATCTCTCTATACCGAGGTGTTCGATATCATTTAAAAGAACATTTGGGTAAAACACCTACAAATAGAAGGGAATTATTCAATCTAAGATATTCTTCATTGAGGTCTAAGATTGAATCTGTATTTGGCACATTGAAGAATCATTTTAAGATTTTATGTGCTAAGCCGCATTATCCTTTTCCTATACAAGTAGATATCGTATTGGTATGCATGATACTTCATAATTTTATTGCAACTGTAGATCCAAGTGATGAGCTACTCAACGATGAATTTAACTGTTGGTGCCCGGCCCGGGCCCGGCCCGGCCCGGAATAGTATTTTGTATTTTTTTTTATTTTTTTTTGTTTTTTAATATGTGTTATATATGTATAATATATGTATATATATAATATATGTATATATATAATATATTTCTATATATGTATAATATGTGTGTGTATATATACTCTCTCTTATATATGTATAATGTATGTATTTATGTATATATATACTCTTTCTTATACTATACATTTATTATGATGTATATATAAGTATACTCTCTCTTATATATGTATACTCTCTCTTATATATGTATAGTCTCTCTTATATAAGTATATATAAGTATACACGCTCTTATATATGTATAATATATGTGTGTGTATATATATACTCTCTCTCTTAGTATATATGTATATATAAGTATACTCTCTTATATATGTATACTCCCTCTTAGTATATATGTATACAATATATTTACATATAATATATGTATATATAATATATGTATATATAATATATAGTTACATAATAATTTATAAGTATATACTAATACATAATTATATAAAATATAATAAATTTAAACTAAATTTTAGTATTTTTTTATCAAAAAAAAAAAAGAAAAGAAAAAATTGAAAAAAATCCGGGCCGACCCGGACCCGGCCCGGTTGGGCCCGGGCCCGGGCCCGGACCCGGCCCGGGGTACCCGGGTCCGGGTCCGGGCTCCGGTTTTGCCCGGCCCGGGCCCGGATTTCCGGGCCGGGCCGGGCCGGGCCGGCCCGGATGGACACCCCTACGCTCATTCCATTTCTTACCGACTTGGTAAGAAAGAGTTACAAACCCGACAAAACATTTAAGAGAATCGCTTTTCATATGGTTTCTCAACATATTAATGAGAAGTTTAACACAGTTTTTAAATGGGATAATGTGATGCACCGCATCAAAACTCTACAGTCAAGATTTCTTAATATGGAAACTTGTCGTAATCTTAGTGGTGTCAGATGGGATGATAGTACGAAGACTGTCATCATGGATCCTGAATGTTTGGATAGGTGGATTGAGGTAAATAAACTTTGGTTAAAGGATCCTTTTATTTTCCATTTCATTTGTTTATTTTCATTGAATTAATTAAAATTTACTTTTTCAGGACAAGAGCTTTAAGAATACTAAACTTAGACAATACGTCAATACACCCTTGAGACATTATGATGATCTCGCCCTTATCATCGGGGATGATCAAGCTACGTGGCAATTTGCTAGTGATGCATGGAAAAAGTAGCCCTTATCATCAGGTTGTTTATATGTTTTCATAGGTTTCAACAGATTTTTTTGGACAATTCATGCAACTTAACTACATCAATTTATGAATAATCAGGTTAGTACAAGTTTCATGTGATTTTTTCAATCTGAAACATGTATATTTTAAGTCAAATCAAGTACGTAATTCATAGCAAGTGATTCATATTATTTCAGGTTTCGTATGATTGCATTAATACAAACAGAAATTTATAATTCATTTGGTATATTATTATTTGTTCATGTTACATTTGAACTTTCATATGATTAAGATTACATCATATAACGAGCACACATAAATTTGTATAAAGTGAGGGTAATCTTACCATGATGACCATAAATACTTTTCACTACAAACTTCAAAACCAACCAAACACAAAAAATGTAGAAAATGTCATATTAACAAAAGTTTTTTCTTTTTTTCCCATGCGAACCAAACAAAAAAAAAAATAAATATATTGGTTTCTCAACATTTTTTTTGCGAACCAAAACCAAACAATATATTTCTTGAAAAAGCTTGTAAAACTCAAAAGTTATGTTTTTGTACGTAGAAATGCATTTCCTTGTATTCTAGGAAACGAACCACATAGCCCGTAAGTGTTTCGAAATTAATCTCCTAAAATTTGCCGACTAGAGAGACTTAATTTCTAAACGCTCGAAGTACGAAAGTTGCAAGTGAGGGGCTAATATTGAGAATACCCCAATTTATATACTTGCCCAAATTCTTAGCCCATTAGCCCTTGCCTCAAAACCCTCATTAAACCCTCTATCAATCCGCTAAAATCTCGCTCCCCTCTTCAACCTCATCGGAGGGTGGGGGAAAAAAAATGCTCCGACCCCCAAAACCCTACCTCCTCCTCCGCCGCCTCATCCACCGGCGCCCCTCAAAGCCTAAATCCCCTCCTCCTCCACCTCCGCCGCCGTCACCTCCGCGCCCCCCTCAGAAGCCTGTCCCCTTCACCGTCCACGGGGTGACGTGGCAGGACCCCTACAGCTGGATGTCGAACCTCTCCGACCCAATCTCGATGCGCCACATGGACATCTACATGGAGCAAGAGGAGAAGTACACCGAGGCCGTCATGGCCTCGCTCGCCGCCGACCGGCTCCAGCGAAAGCTCCAGATCGAGATGGCGACGAGGATGGCGGGAGATTCTTGCACGACGCCGGTGAGGTGGGGCCCGTGGCTGTATTATAGGAGGGTGGAGGAGGGGAAGCAGTACCCTGTGCTTTGCCGGAGGTCGGCGAAGCTGAATGAGGAGTTTGTTTCGTATAGTGAGGCGTCGGCGGGGTTTGATTTTACGGCGGGGAAGAGGATTGAGCAGAAGATTGTGGATTATAATGTGGAGGCAGAGAGGTTTGGAGGTAAAAGATGCAATCTTCGTGATATTTTTAGGGTTATTTGCATTTTAACACCTCAAAGTTTTAGTTTTTATTTTTATTTTCATAACTTTGATATCCTGAAGTTCTATTTGGACAATGCGATAACTCAAAGCTTGCAAATTGACGTTAAGTTGACAATTTGATACCCAGAGCCCTAACTTTTTTTTCTCACTTTCCCCGAACTCAAAGAACTGAAATTTGATAAGACAATTGTTTTTCGTTCATTTTTCTATGATGATATTCTTTAACAAAACTATCGCTTAACTTTTTTTCCACTTCGGGGTATTATATTGTCAAAACAGAAACTCAGCTATTAAAAATTAGAATAGGGAGAAACTTTCAGTCAAGTGCCAATGACCTTATTTTTAGGGTAATTACAGAAAATTTGCCTAAGGTGTGAATGATTGACAGAAAAATCTCTTAACATTTAAAGTGATAATTTACCCCCTTTCGATTTCTAGTTAAATAATAAACAAAATTTGGATGTAATTATCAGTTTCCGAAATAATAATCTTATATATGTTTATGTCACAGTGCATACAGTTGTTGTGGCCAATGATGTTATCTTCTGCATCAAAAGTTAGTTTTATAGAAATTGCAAAAGAGGCGTTCAAAATGTCATATTAGAAATTTAGGGCGGATTTTTTTGTCCATAATGTGAACCTTAGAAAGATTTCTGTTATTTACCCTCTTTGTACCTAATTGTTGGATATAATATAATAAATTTACCAAGTGAAGAATGATTGCGACCTTGAGCTTGAAAATTTGTGCTATGAAGGATCATGAACTTAGAGATGTAAACTCAATCACTTGTGATAAGTGTATTGTTTCACCTATAATTTGTATTTTGTACTTTAAATATAGCAGAAATGCTGTACATATCTTTTGAGATATAATTGGATTTATGTAAATTGGTAGTTTGCTCAATAGCAATATTATTAGACTTGTAGAATTTCTCATCTTAAGTTCATATACTGACTGAATTAATTCCTCTTCGTACCTCCTAGAGGATGCCTGTTTGTCTTTCATGAACTCGGCATTTGATTGCTTATCCTTCTTGATGTTTTGCCATGTTTTAACTTATGAACACATCCTTTGTGTAACAAAGAGACTCGTGGACAATATTATATTTTTAAGCTAGTCACTTCAAGTGTATCTAAAGAATTTTTGTGCTGAATTCCAGTGAATGTCATATGATCGTGAGCCTATTGGTGGTAGTGATCTTCACTTTAGATCCAGCAAGAAGACTTGCTATTTCTGTTCAAATGGATTTATGAAATTTCTAATTCACACTCTTAGACTAGGTCTGTAGACTGACTTTTAAATTGATGTTCACAAAGGTGACCTTAGAATAAGCTGGTTACTTTGATTAGTTCAAAGATACCTCTAACAGGATGCTTTATTCTTAGCCTTTATACAGCATCATCATTTGTAATAATCCTTGCTGTTTTTACGGTGAATACATCTTGTACCCTTCAGTAGCTGTCTCAGAAAATTCTGCTGCACTGCATAACATACATACTTTCTCCATGTTATACAGGAACATTGTATCAGTATTGTGTGCTCCCATTAGCACATGTTCATGTTGTCTGTCCAATTTACAGGATACTCCTATGAAGAACTATCTGAGATATCTCCGGACCATCGTTTTCTTGCATATACTATGTATGATAAAGATAAAGACTCCTTCACACTATCTGTGAGGGACTTAAGTACTGGTTCACTATGTGACAAACCCCATGCTGATCGGGTTTCAAATTTGTCATGGGCAATGAATGGAAAGGCATTGCTATATACAGTCACAAACAAGGATAAGAGGCCATTTCGGTGAGTATATTGAAATGCCTGCATTTAGATTCCTTTTATTTTCCGTAATGATGTAATTAAATATTTCCTCTGCTTAGGATATTTTGTAGCATACTTGGATCCAGTAAGGATGATGTGTTGATTCTCGAAGAATCCGATGAGAATGTGTATCTTAACATTAGAAATACCAAGGATTTTCAGTTTGTTACTGTAAATATCTTTTCAAATACTTACTCGAAGGTATTGCTAAATTTCACATTTGCCATATTGGTTACATTTTATATATCATCATTTCAGTTGGAACTTTCTTTGGTAGGTGTACTTGATAAACGCAGCTGATCCCCTGTCTCCAATGAAGTTAGTGTGGGAATGTGAACCTCATGTTCATTGTATTATTGAGCATCATCGAGGATATTTATATATGTTTACTGATGCTCCTAGAGGAGGTGTACCTGCTAATTCACACTATCTCCTTCGATGTTCTATTGAAGATTCCAATTTGAGAACCTGGGAGGTTAGTATGATGCATGAACAAATTTATCTTACGGCAATGCACATGGATTATATGCCCATGTACTTTGGTCAGTGGAGTATGCTTTACTATATATTTGTTTCCCCCATCTCTTCCGGTTGAGTGATAAGAACTCATTCCTATTAAGCCGTAAATTTTAGATTGAATGAGTGTAACATGCTTATCTTTTTACAAATGTGAGAAAATCTGAAATATTGGCACAAAAATTGAAAGGTTGGGTTTTCAGTGGTATATAACTATTTGAGCAAGTTGTAGTTTTAACTTTCTATTTATTGGTTATGTGGCATGGTTTTAGCTTAATTACAGGCAAGACGTGTTTGCTGTGGCGCACCTGAGAAGGATCCATGTAAATGTTAACAATGTCAACCGTGCTTGGCAATCAAACATGAAAGCCAAGCTTCTGATGGGAAACTATTCCCAACATTTACAGGCTGGTGGTAGGTAGAGAAACATTACCTTACTGGTTATGCAACAGACTTCTCTTACAATAGGAAAGTCTAGATTCTAGAAGAAGGCAAAAAGACAATAAAATTTGTCATTGGAAATTGCATCGCTTGCATGATATCGGTATGACTATT
Organism: Asparagus kiusianus; assembly: GCA_022839385.1. Taxonomy (NCBI): domain Eukaryota; kingdom Viridiplantae; phylum Streptophyta; class Magnoliopsida; order Asparagales; family Asparagaceae; genus Asparagus; species Asparagus kiusianus. The sequence goes on along the minus strand of BQKN01000106.1, from coordinate 1,575,624 downwards.
GTTGTTTGGGAGGCACCAATGTGATGGCCTCATTCGCCAGGCACTGCAATTGTGTCCTACATGAGGAGCCATCACGTGGTACTGCAATCCTCTATTTTAAGTCATTCTCATTAATTGATGCTGGACCACGCTGACAAGAGGGACAGGGAGAGATCACTGGAATGACATAGAGTAGTTGTGGGGCTAAACGAATATAGGTATGAGTCAGGGCCTTATGTTTTTTATCCCAACTGTCCTTATCTGACTGAGGAGTTAAGCTTTTATATTAATGTGGTTTCAGATAGCTGTAGATATCATTTAGCATGTTCTGCAAGCTAGTTTCTCATCTGTTGTATATATGATGTCATTTGCAAACCCACAGCTCTTAGTTTTCTAACATCTTTTCTCATACTTTGTAAACCATTCAGAATGTAGTTCTTGAGGAGCCTGGTATTACAATTGAAGATGTTGACTTCTGTGATACGCATATGGTGCTAGTTCTAAGAGAAGGCAAAAGATTTCGGATTTGCTCAGTGCCTTTGCCCCTGGCAGGGTATGGCAAGGTGAGTTATAGCTTACTATTCTGTTCAGCTGTTATAGAATTTCAGGCTGTGTCAGTAATAGCTTTGACCTGATATTGTGCTAATTTTCTTTATAGCATATTGTTTCGAGGCAGTTTACTGTTTTATCAAGCTTTCTTAAAGATATCTTATAGTTAATTGGAACTTTTAGGTTGGTGTTTTGTTTATTTATATATCTGATGGTTATCAAAGATTTTTATGTGCATGATACATTTATTAAAGTTGACAGTTGGCGTCTTTTCCATCGTTCAAACAATCATGACTTCTTTGATTGCGCTGCACTGTTCTGATTACAGTGAGAGATAGAATGAGTAAATCCAGAGCATTTAAAGAACGAATTGATGGGCGAAGAGAATGATGATTTCAGCTTAATGTTCATTTTATTTTTGGGTTAATTGCGAACACACCCCCTGTAGTTTCAATGAGTTGTACTTACTACCCCTGTAGTATGTATTGTTGCGTTTAACCGCTGCGAACTAAACTTTGTCTAAGCCTGTTAGATGTGGGTTGCATCATTATATAATCCCCAAAATGCGCTTACATGGATTGAACTTTCGTTTAACTAAATTTTTTCATTTGAAAAAAGGGCATAGAATCTCTCTCTCTCTGTGCATGTGTGTGTGTTTGTGTTCTGTTTTTCACATCAATTCTCTCTCTTTGTTCTGCTCTTCACATCAATTCTCAGTTTCATTCTACTCTTCAAATGGTACAATTCCAATCAATTTGTGAACACAGAACGTTCTCAACTTTCATTTTAATAGCAAAGACACCCCTTGTGATTTCAATTTAAGTGCAAAGGCACCCCTGTTTTTTGACTTCAGATGCAAAATAATTCTTCCTCCATATTTACATGTATACACTCCTGCTACAGTCTAAAAAAGACAAATTCAGTAAAGTGGATTATTGCATTCCACAATAAAACATGACTTCGCATGATGGTTAATAACTAAGATCAATAAATTCACATTCATGATAATAACAAACAATAATCCAACAAATCTTTAAGCACAAAAAACACCCATTCATAACTGGTCAATAATAATACTAGATTCTTACATATCATATGGTTTCTTACAAAAGATACTACAAAAACTTTGTACAAATTAACTTTCAAAAGCAACAACCTTGCAAGTCTTATTGCGTAGTAGTTGTCCCTTTAGAATGTTCTTTCAGTCTCCCCCTTTCATTCACCACACCTGAAACTGTTCCGCTTCTTGGTGGGATAAAACCGGTACAACCAAGGTCCCTCCCTGAGCCTGACAAGAAACCCACATTTCTTCTAGGTATTGATTTCATTTTTTGCCGGGAGCCTCAGTTGGTTTTCTAACATCGTCGGTTATTTTCCTCTTCTTTGTTGAGGGGTTTACAAGTAACAAATTGTAACAAGTCAGTAGCAATCATAATGATTCAAGTACATTCACGAAGATAGAAGCGTATTTGATCAGATCAAGAGGCATGTTACCATACATTATAACCATTTCATATAGAGTATTAAACATGCTTATATAATAAAAAATTATCAAATTAGTGCGTGATAATTATGAGTTACTAACAAAAATAATACCTTTTCTCACTCTAAATTGTTTTGTAGCTAACTTGTTGAGAATGCCACAGTCATCCCACACTAAACCAAGACAGTGATCACCCTCTTTTGTTGTTTTCCCCGCTGGCCTGCATGATCCATGTGTAGAAGCTCCTTCTCCACATTCTTGTTGATCTCCATCTATAGTCTCTATAACTACCATTTTTGCATCCTCTGACATTATGACCAAGTTGTGTCATTTACTACATCTCATCATCTTATATTTCCTTCTAAACCCACCCTTCTTCTCAGTGTCTTCGTCAACCGCTTTTATCCTGTTCTTCTTAGGTCTTCCTAGTTGTTTCCTAAAAGGTGGTGGTAACACTTTGTCCTCTTCAGAAACTTCAAGACATTGGTTTATTCCGGGAACTGGGTATATCAACCTATCATATGTCTTCTTTTATGTTTCTATAGCAAAACATGAGTCAATGTAATTTTCAATGTGTACTCTTTTCTTTATAATTGTCGCAACAGAGTGAATACAGGGCATTTGAGGGCATTCTACTGATTTGCCATTGTCCACAACTACATAGCCTTGTTTCAAAGTCAACGGACCAAACATCATCATTGTGCTCTACCTCGTATTTCAAATCTCCAACATGATGTACATTACATTGCCTACTCTCATCTTCAACTGTCGGCAACTTATCCATGATTCTCGGACATATTTTTTCCTCCCATTTCACCACTCTCTCTCTTTTGGTTTGAAGCCTTCTCATAACAAGCCTTCTTATTGTGTCGAGCAATGTTATTATAGGCTGGTCACGTGCCTCTAATATCAACTTGTTCCATGACTCACTGGAATTGTTAGTATCCGTATCACATTTCACATGTGGATGAAATTTCCATCTAGCCCAGTTATCAACATGTTTTGCATCTAGCCATCGATATCTTTCCTTGTGCTCCTTCTCAATTTCTTTCATTGCTTTGTTGAATTAGACTTCTTTATATGAACACGCCACTTTCCAAATCTTATCTTTTAGTGACTTTCCACATTTAAATTTATCCTTGAAATTGGCATACGTATGGTGCACACAAAAACGAACATCGGCGTGACCACAAACTTTATCAAACACGACCAACAATCCCTACATTTTAGAAAATTATGTACATCAATTAACTTTTAAATTGAATATAATTTTCTGAATATCATATGTATGAGAACAGAACATGTTTGTTTCTGTTCTGAA
>BQKN01000106.1:1549404-1571892 GCA_022839385.1 Asparagus kiusianus | reverse complement strand
ATATGAGGAATATGGGTATGCTTGGTACCAAGCACAAAAAGTTGTGCTTGGTAGTGAGGTGTCACATCTCCCTCCACTCATTCAAATGTGGGACCACATTCACATGGGTAATGATTGGATGGGGATGTGACACATCAATAGATTTTTGCATCAAACATGTCAGAGTAGTTCTCCCTGCAAAAACTGGTATACAGCTGTACAGCTTCATATAATTCATTGATTTAATGTAGTTTTGTGTTGCTTTAGTAATGATATCCTGGGAAAAGTGGCATGGATGATATTCTTAGCATCTAAACTACTGCACTGAAGGACTTATCTAAAAATTAAAGGACTGATGTCTTTTCACAATTAACATACCTTTCTGTACAGCTACAAGTAAAAATGAGTTAAATATGGTAATTGAGATAACATTGACAATGACGTACATTTATATTATTAATAAATCAGTGTTTTTGTTAGGTTATAAAATTATAACCCTCAACTCTCACAATTGGTATACTGTGAGGGAATTTAAGATGATATCATAGTAGATCAGGCTCGATTCCTATTGCCAATTTTGTTTTGTATTTTTATTGGCACTGTTCAATTAATATCAAGCCAATTTTGTTTTGTATTTTTATTGGCACTGTTCAATTAATATCAAACACAATTATATTGGTAAAACTATTAACACGGTTTGGAGAAATGATTTTCCAAATAATTGGTTTATAGGTTTTTTCGTAGATAAGTTCTTAATGAAGTTTCCACCTTTAATTAGGTAATAAAGTATCAAAATCTAGAGAATGTTGAGAAGCATGTTCCTTAATAAGAATTGTGAAGACTGGTTTTAGAAGTTCATTTAATGTTGTTCCGGCCAGCTATATCTTTGAATTATAGTTGGATTGGTTAAAACTTAGAGATTCGTATGTATTATAGCAATAAAATCTCCATCTGGCAGCTGAGCTGGCATGAGATAGGGGTGCAGGGCAAGGTTTGCATAGAAAGAAATCTGCCAGATAGTACATTTTACATTTCGTCTTCTGCATTTTTAGAGTCCAGCTTTGTAAATTAATATTCCATGATCATCACTGTTTTCATATTGTTTGTGGCTTTATCACATAATTAATTTCCTCTTCATCTTTGGTTTTTTGTTGGCAGGGAGCTAAGCATTTAACTGACTTTCATCCATGCTTTCTACCTCTTCCAAACCATGTCTGTCAGATTTCATCTGGGCCCAATTATGACTACTACTACTCAGTCATGCGATTTATAATATCATCACCTGTGGTATGCAGATTATTTTCGATGTTTATGGGTTCTTACTTTTGGATGCTTGTAAAAAACAGGCATAACGTTTAATTTCTTTTTTTTTCCTTTTACTTGCTAAAACGGTACTATGCTAACAATATGCCATGTGTTTGCTGGTGCTATGTGAAAGTACAAAACATTATTGAAATCAAATGCTTCATTATCTTCTGCAAGCCACACTTTACCCTAAAACAATGATATATTAAAAATATTTGGTTTGATAAAAAAAAATTCAGTATTAACCTAAAGTCTGCTCTCCATTCATGCATGACAAACAAGATGACATTTTCGTTCAATTAAGAAATGTGATAAATTACAAAATTATATACATTGCGTGAAGCTACTTTTTCTAATTTTGGAATCTGAGAAGAATTATCTTCTGCAACTTATGATCGTGACAATTTTTTTTAATGTTCTCATGAGAGTGTATGTGTCAAACTTCTACATCAGATATGACCTATGAGTGGGACATGATTTTATCGATCTTGCTGAAATTGGTCCCTTTGGTTAGGCCTAGTTACATTCAATATTTGCTGCCTAGCATCAAGAAATTATTTTCAATATTTCACAAACATCATGCCTACCAACAGGCAAGACTTGTGCAGTGAGCACAATTCGTTCTATATCCTTTAATTTGCTTTTGTGATATCTCAAAGGCATCTGTTTTGAGTGATATTATATTCTGTTCTACTTTGTTAAAGAGCACTCAGAATTCTAACAGATGCCTGATGCCGTTGTGGATTACAATTTATCAACTGGCAAGTGGCTAATAGTGCAGCAACAAAATGTTCTGCATGAACGAACAAGGACTTTATATGGAACTTCTTCAACTACTATGAAAGACAAATCCCCTTCTCCAAAGAGCTTTGATGCCACACTAGAAGCTGAGAATCCATGTGGTATCTGGAATGAGCTCTCTGAGTTCTATACATGTGATCATTATGATGTCCCTTCGAATGATGAAATATTGGTCCCCTTGACTGTTGTGTATTCACAGAAACACAAGCAAGAAGGTAATCCAGGGCTACTTCATGGCCATGGTGCCTATGGTGAGCTACTAGACAAACGCTGGCGAAGTGAATTGAAAAGCCTCCTTGATCGGGGTTGGGTAATTGCATACGCTGATGTCAGGTTTGTCGTTTGCGTCTTACTTTTAACATCTTCCTTTTTGCTCCATGAACATAACCTGTTCAAGAGGGTTCATTCTATTATATTCGTTACTGCGATCTCCATAAATAACATTCTCAATCTTGCAATTGTTTTAGTTCTTCTATAGGCATTTTTATGTTTTCCAATCTTCTACCCTTTAAGAAGAAATCAGATTTGATATTTTGACTGATTATGCCATTTTTCGTATCTGTTTCATGGAGATGCAACTGAGCTGGTTGCTAGCTATCCAACGCCATCTTCCGTTGTCTTTGCTTGTATACAAAGTGAAAATGTAAAAACCTTAAATACAACATTGATGGAGCTGATGGCACATGGGCAAATGTAGTAGTTAATTATGGGGATGAAATAAGATATATGAATTTGGATTTTTCTGAGCATATGATCTTATAACATCAAATACAATTTTTAAAAAGAGAAAATAACACTTAATATATTTTAAAAGTAGTCAAGTAACTTGTTTCCTTAACAGATAGGTTAATATACGAAGGTTGCAAAATTATACAAGGATTCAACTTGACCGCACAACACAGATTAGTGATACGAGACATTAGCATTAAGAAGTGGAGGAAAGCTAGTAGTAAGAATAGACTAGACACTAAATGGTGGAGCTTGAAGGAAGAAAAACATGGTTCATTTTAAGGACAGAATGTGCGTAGTATGTCCGTGAAAGTGCACTTCTATATATGTCTGTACATGTGCATGCATTGACACATGTTCTTTTTCATAAGGGCTATAACTCTAATTGTTACTAACACATTGGTATTAGACATTGCTGATAAACTGGCTTTTGTTCTAGTACTCTGCCCCACGTGGAAATTAATATGCTATAATGACCCCTGACGCTTGTTTATCCAATTTTAGAGGCGGTGGCGGCGGTGGTAAGAAGTGGCACCAAGATGGCATACGTATGAAGAAGAAAAATTCAATTCAAGATTATATTTCATGTGCTGATTTTCTAATTGAGAAAGGGATTGTTCAAGAAAATAAGCTTGCTGGCTGGGGATACAGTGCTGGGGGCCTTTTAGTTGCTTCTGCCATTAACACTCGTCCAGACTTATTTCATGCTGCAGTATTGAAGGTATTCATATGTTTTGCCTTTTTTCTCTTATGGTTGCAAGTTTAACCTTCTCCCTTTCTAGTTAATGTTTGCTTGTTCAACAAATTGTTTGGATCTGTTTAGCATTTCCAAGAAGATGTTTAGTTGACAACCGCTTTGCACATGTGAAAGTCATTTGTTAAATTGCACGTGTCAGCCATTGTTAGCACCTAAAGTGTTGTTTCTCCTTATTTCATATTATATGAGCAAGCACAGCAGATTGTATGATGGTTGCTAGAACTTTGGAGAAAAAAATGGTGCATATTTTCTTGACTTTAGGGTTACAAGTGAAGCTGCACAAATGAAGCTAGCAGATTGTATGATGGTTGGTTACATCTAATGAAGGCCAGCAATGACAGTTATGGAAACTCAGATTTTCTTTGGTTGGGTAAATCACGGTTTAAATAGGAAGTCTAGTTGCAAGATGTAAGAAATGATTAGATAATCCTATTTTGGTGTAGCTTTTATCACTTATTAACATGGCATACATGTTCGTTGTGATTATAGTTACAATAATCAAATTGTTTGAGACTTCCCATCAAAATGGCATTGGTTTCAACTCACAAGGCTCCATGAAACACTTTAAATGGTAATTTTTCAGTCAGGTGTCAGCCTGACATGGACCAACTGAATTGGTGCGAAGCTCTTGGTTTATAGGAATTATGGCAGTTTAAAGCAAGAAGTAATAGCTCCAGAAAACGAAATGTTTTAATCATTGAAAGAAATGCTTTCAGTAGAGTGTTATAGAATCATCTAAGCATTTTCCATATCATGAAGTCCATTCTATTACCAAGAGGCTCCAGCGAAGGGTTGTTTGGCAAATTGAAAGTATGAATTTTTTTTATTTTTACAAAATAACTGTCACATCCCCATCAGCATGCAACTGAGATACCATTTTTTCCAAAAAAATAAATTATTATTAAAAGCACAAAAGTGAAGATGGCGTGGCAAAATAAGATTTTATTAATAAATATAGTTAATTGCTTATTTAATTAGAAGTGGTCCAGCATTTTCACTTTCATGTGACTTTTTAGGCAAAGTTAAAATTGCATTAAATCCTATGTGGAAATCTTTTTGCATTTCTTTTTCATAATCACTTGCATACAAACAAACACTTAAAAAGTGTTAGAAGTGTCACTTTCTCTCTTCATTTTTCACTTGTATACGAACAAACACCCCCCCAGTTCACGAAGATCTATAGCTGGCTGTAGCCTGTCAATCAACCAATACTAAGGCTCTGTGCCAAATTTCTAGCGGGTATAAGTAACAAAGGGTTTCATGCCCGAGAAACTTTGATGCTCACTGCTCAGTTGACAGGTAAACCTACTTTTTGTCATGCAGTTTAAGCTTATGGGAGAAGGATATCTTTGTGCATTTAAAATAGAGTTTCAGTGGATAAAGTTGGATATCTTTCACTGCCAGACTGCCAGTATGTATGGGTGGTCCCAATTTATGTCCTCGAGCAGTAGAAAGAAAGAAAACCTATGCCAATACAAGGAATACATACGTGGACACACACACATACAACATGTGTTGTACTTGTTTGTTACTATAGTATTTAACTTTTTTTTTTCTTTCTCTAGATGTTAGCTATTTATCATTAATTCAGTGCTCTTTTCCTGTATAGGTTCCCTTTTTAGATGCATGCAACACTCTCCTCTACCCTATTTTACCACTTCTACCAAGTGACTATGAAGAGTTTGGATATCCTGTGGACCTTGAGGAATTCATGGCCATTAGGAACTATTCCCCTTATGATAACATTCAGAAGGATATTGCATACCCAGCTATATTGGTGACATCATCTCTTAATACAAGGTAAATCTTGCCTGAATATAATTTGAAGTTGCTTTGATTCTAGTGCTGAAAGTTTTAATTGGATAATTTGCTAGCACGTGAACTTTAACTTGTGATAGATTTTTACATGGAAATTTTCCATTGCCATGAGGAAGGTTCATGCATATTTACCAATTTCAGGACTAGATTTCTTATGGCAGGTTTAACTTGCTTCAGTATAAGTGATTACTCTTAGGTATGACTAGGTTTAATTTGCTTTTGGATCATAAAGAATTGAGATGTTCTGTTGTTTTTCTCCTACTGAGGTTTTGGTTGGACGCTCAATGAAGCTAGATATTTTTTTAGCTGACTTTGGTGCACTCATCTGCCTTTAATGTCAATTTAGGGTCAACGAAGTACATTTTTCTACACTAACATCATCTCTTACTCCATGTTTCCCAACGTGTACATTGTAGTCTGCTCATAATGGTAGCTGTTGTCTATGGTTACTGAATATCATATTATTTCTAATTGCTTGAGATTTAGATATAGCTGGCCAGGATTTTGTGCTGATTTGATCCCATAATAAAAAATCACAAGGAAACGATCAGGACCACGATTGTGATTAACAGCATGATATTTTTGCGGTTATCATGCCTCTGGGAGGTGATCAACCTCTATTAAGGGTTATTTTGGTGTCTACTTTTGTTTACAGATAAGTCCCTCATCCAAAATATTTTTTCAGAGAACAACTTCTACGTGTAAGAATTTCTTATAGCATGATTAACAGAATTTAACACTCGTTTACATACTAAAACGAGATTGAATAAAATGGTACATACCTTCTTTCTTTGTTGAATGTAATGAACATCGAATTACCGATAATTGTTCTTCCTTGTCCACTCCACAACACAAAACCAAGATGATGAATTATTATCACAGGACTTGATTATTGATCATCCATTGTGTGTGGACAAGTGACTCTCCTTATAGAACTCCTACCATCAAGAAGTTCATAACTACCAAATGTAGTTATGTCTTAAAAAAACCACCAAAGTAGTTAATTCTAAAATTCAAATTCAAATTGCTATTAATGTCACATAATAGAATATGAAGAATCAAAATTCTAACATTCTCCCACTATACTCAAATATTCTATTAATGTTCTAATAACATTACCATATTGCAACTATACTTTATGGCTAAACAATTTGTTGCAATTGAATAAGCAATATAATTAATTCTTGAGAAGCTTCATATATATATATATATGTGTGTGTGTGTGCGCGCGCGCGCGCGCGCATATACCTTTGAGTCACACTTTATACGCTTAAATAGCAATAAACACGACTTAAACATAATGTGTACATTTTATTTGTCATGAATATAAAACACTAACAACATCAAATAAGTCTAGACATAAAACATAACAAACACTTAAACATTAACGAGCCACATGTTGCTTACATGATCCTTAAATGGAATGATTGATATAGCTTTAGTCAATGGGTCAGCAATCATGAACTCTGTTCTTGTGTGTTCAAACTTAACAATGTGATCACGAACTCGACCTTTAGCGTTAAGGAACTTGATGTCAATGTGTTTCGATCGACTTCCGTTTTTATTGTTGTTAGCAAATGCAACCGCAGATGTGTTGTCACAATAAATAATCAATGGTTTTGAAATGAGATCAACCACTTTAAGCTCCACAACAAAATCCCTTAATCATGATGCCTATGATGACGCCTCGTAGCAATCTATAAATTCTGCTTTCATAGTCGAGGATGTAACTAAACTTTGTTTCATACTTTTTCAGGATATTGCACCTCCAGCAAGTAGAAAAATATATCTTAAAGTAGATTTTCTTGTATCCTCGTAACCAGCCCAATCAGAATCCGTATATCCAATCATTTCCAAATGATCTAAATAACTATATGTGAGACTATAATCTTTAGTTCCTTTTAGGTATCTCATTATCCTCTTGACAGCTTTTCAATGAGTCATTCTATGATTATTTTGATACCTTCCCAACATTCCTACTGAAAAGGCAAGATCTGGTCTTGTGCAAACAATCGCATACATAAGACTTTCAACTACAGAAGCATATGGAATGTTTTTCATTTCTTTTAGTTCTGAAACATTGCTTGGACATTGATCCAAACTAAACTTGTCACCTTTGGAAATAGGTGCATCTTTAAGTGCACAATTTTGCATTCCAAATTTATCCAAAACTTATTAATGTAAGCTTTTTGAGATAATCCCAATTTTTTTAGGGATCTATCTCTGTGAATCTCTATTCCAATGACATAAGAGGCTTCACCTAAATCCTTCATTTTAAAGTTTTGTGACAAATAACTTCTGTCTCATGTAATAGGTCATTATCATTACATGCAAGTAATATATCATCAACATATAGGACTAATATAACAAATTTACTCCCACTGATTTTAACATATATGCATTCATCCATAATATTCTCTATAAAATCAAATTTAAGAATTGTATTGTGGAATTTTATATGTCATTGACGGGAAGCTTGTTTAAGCCCATATAATGATTTATTTAGCTTGTAATATAATTGATCTTTTTCGCCCAAAATTAAATCCTTTGGGTTGTCTCATGTATATTTCTTACTCAAGATCACTATTTAGAAAAACCGTCTTCACATCCGTTTGATGTAACTTTAAATCCATATGAGCTACTAATGTCATAACTATTCTTAAAGAATCCTTAAAAGAAACAGGAGAAAATGTTTCATGAAAATCAATGTTTTCCTTTTGGGTAAACCCTTTGGCTACAAGTCTGGTTTTATATCGTTCAACTTTACCAGATGAGTCTCGTTTTGTTTTGAATATCCATTTACAACAAACAATTGAGGCTCATTTCGATAATTCAATGAGATCACATACTTTATTCTTTTCGATAGACTCTAATTCTTCTTTCATGGCATTAAGCCATAAATTAGAATTTTCTCCATTAATGGCGTGTGAAAACGAAGTAGGATCATTTTTAGGTCCTACATCAGTGTTAGACTCTTGAAAATATACAACATAATCACTAGGTATTGCTGGTTTTTTGATTCTAAAGGATCTTCTTAGTTCAACTTGATTATCCAAATTTTCTTGATTTTGGATAACCGATACCTCATGAATTTCCTCAACATGAGGAAGTTCGTCATCTATTTCATTTTGAATTATTTGTTCATTAACTTGATTTGGTGTGTCTTCTATAATAGGCACAATTCTCCTTCGAACAAATAATTCTTTACCTGTAGATGATGAACTAGGATTCTTTATTTCCTCAAAATTCTCATTTTACGAGGAAACTCATCAAAGGTTGAATCCTCAAGAAATTTAGTATTCCTAGCTTCTACAAACTTTGGTGTGTGCAACGGACAATAGAATCTATATCCTTTTGAATTTAAAGCATACCCAATAAAGAAGCCACTTTCGGTTCTTGAATCAAGTTTCTTAGTGTGAGGATTATATATTTTCACTTCAACTCGGCAACCCCATGCGTGCATATAGGTTTCCATCCTTTCCAAATCTCGAAAGGAGTTTTTGGAACTGCTTTTGATGGAAGTATATACACAACAGTCTTTAGTGTTTCGCTCCAAAAGGATGACGGTAAATCAGCATTACTAATCATGCTTTTAACCATATCCATTAGTGTCTTATTCTTTTTTTTAGCCACACCATTTTGTTGTGGTGTAGCCGGCATTGTGTATTGACAGTATTGTGCTATAATATCTTCACTTTTAAGGAATTGGGCAAACAGACTTGACATTTGTTCTTTTTTGGTGTATCTCCCATAGTACTCTCCACCCCTATCTGATCTCACAATCTTTATTTTCTTGTCTAATTGATTTTCTACCTCGACATTATAAGTCTTAAAAGCATCTAATGCTTCAGACTTTTCATTTAGGAGGTATAAATACATATTTAGGAGGTATAAATACATATACCTAGAATGGTCATCAATAAATGAGATGGAATATTTTTGACCATTTAGACAAAGAATTGGAGATGGTCCCCATATGTCTATATGAATAATTTTAAGATATTCTGTATCCTTTTAGAATCCTTTTTAGTAATGTTAGTTTGCTTTCCCTTATGCAATCCACATATGTACTAAAGTTAGTAAAATTTAGATTAGAAAGAATCCCTTCATTTACTAACCTTTTAATTCTATTAACTAAAATATGGCCTAATCTCTTATGCCATAATATAGAGGAGTTTTCCTTAATGATACTTCTTTTATTGCCAACATTATCGACGTTTAAAGAAAACAAATTATTTTTAAAGTTTGTGTCTAAATCAAGCTTGTAAATATTTTCAGATAATATTCCAGAACCAATACAAACTTCGCCTTTATATAAAAGAAATCTATTAACATTGAAATTAATTTCATAACCACAAATACTTAGTTTTGATACAGAAATCAAATTTCTTGAAAATGAAGGTACATAGAAAACATTTTTCAAATCAATTACATAACAAGATTTTAAAATAAGTTGATATGTTCCCACGGTCTTTACAAGTGACCGCATCCCATTTTCCGAATAGATGTCCGACTCACTTGTCGTCAGTGTCCGTTAGGTTAGAAACCCCTGCATAGTATTGGTAACATGAATTAACGAACCAGAATTAATCCATCAAGTATTATTAGGAACATGACTAAAATTAGATTCGAAGCAAACATTTAATATGATATTACCTTTCTTCGCGAGCTATTTCTTGTATTTCACGCAATCTTTCTTAACATGTCCTCTTTTTTTACAAAAGAAGCACTTTGGACCCTTATCCTTGAACTTCATAGGTTGTTTTTCTTTAACCTTTAACAAATCAGATCCATTTTTGCCTTTAAATGCATTTTTTTATCATGAGTTCTATTAACACTTTCTATAACCTCATGTTTAAGTCTTTCTTCTTCTTGAACACACATGGTTAGGAGTTCATTTATGCACCAATTCTCTTTGTGTGTGTATTGTAAGAGATCTTGAAAGGTCCATACTCTACTGGAAGTGAAGTGAAGAAAATATGAAATGCACTAGAAATGATTCAGATATATCATTTTTAGAGGTTTAAGTTGGGAAGCAATATCCTTTAATTGCATAATATGCATGCGCACACTCTTACGAGTATCATATTTCACATTTGTGAGTTTTTGAATCAAGGTTGTAGCCATAGCTTTGTCACAAACAATAAATTGCTCCTCGATTGAAATCCTTTACCTTATTAAATTCAGGAATTGATCCCCGAATACTTCGACTAATATGGGATTTCATAAGCATCATACTAAGACGATTTGTACGCTCCCATTTTTTAAATTCAGCCTTCTTACTTGGTTTCGTAGTCTCCGTGGGAGTAGGAGGACATTCTTTATGGAGAGCCAAGTCTAGATCTAAGCAGCTCAATTTTGAAAGGATCTTGTCCTTCCAATCTGAAAAGCTATCGCCGCTTAGAATCAAGACTTCATTAACTGCAGAAACAGGAACAACTGCATTGAAATGAAACAAAATTAATGCTACGAAAATTAAACTTTATTCAAAGTAATGACTTTTAACCTTCCTGTGGGTAGAGGTCCTAAAATGCATAGATTCATTATTTAGTCTTTAATTAAGAACAATGAAAGTTTGATTATAATGAAAGAAAATTTTCATACCTGTGGGTATAGGAAATTTCCCCATTATAAACAAATATGCTTTCTTAACCCAATAAATTTACATAGATCATTACTTTCCTGTGGGGTATAGCAGAGATATATGTAAATATAATTGCAACTCTGAATTGAATTAACATCTTTAATAATGAGATATAACATATATTTTCAAGACTTATAGATGCTGTGACCATTCTACAAATTTAAAACTTAATCCCATTAAAACAGTCATTATAAAATCATTCAATCCAAAAGAAAATTAAATTGAAATGTAGGCAGTTTGTTCAAATGGAAATTCGAAATTGCAATGTAATAAGAGAAAAAAAATTCTTTTTTTTATCAAACCCAAGACCACCAAGGCCCTTGTCAAGATATATTAATATGGGGTGATTTGAACCTATGACCTTGGATTCCTCACTCAAAATTCTTACCACTAGGCTACTTTATTAGTTGGTAAAAGATAATTCCAAGTTCTATAAAACATTCAATAGTATAGAAAACAAATTATACCAAAATAAATTCGGAAAAATAACAAACTTGTATCATATAATGGCTCTGATACTAATTGTTAGAATTTCTTATAGCATGATTAACAGAATTTAACACTCGTTTACATACTAAAACGAGATTGAATAAAATGGTACATACCTTCTTCCATTGTTGAATGTAATGAACACCGAATTACCGATAATTGTTCTTCCTTGTCCACTCCACAACACAAAACCGAGATGATGGATTATTATCACAAGACTTGATTATTGATCATCCATTGTGTGTGAACAAGTGACTCTCTTTATAGAACTACCATCAAGGAGTTCATAACTACCCAATGTAGTTATGTTTAAAAAAAACCCACCATAGTTTAAGTCCAAAATTCAAATTGCTATTAATGTCACATAATAGAATATGAAGAGTCAAAATTCTAACAATTGATATGGTGTTTGGGGCATCTAAAATTCTTATGAAAATGATCAGTATTTGGAATGGATTTTCAGTGGAGAATGGATGTGTACTATACAATTTTTACATAACATTGATAATAAATAAGAGTACCATGTAGAGACCTTTTTCTTCTTCTTAGGGGAATTGACAAGCAGGCTGCATGAGGGACCTTTTTCTTCTTCTTTTCTCTTTTGACGCAAGGCCGCAGTTCTTTTTTACCAAGAAGCTTATGATGGAATATTGAGTATCACTTTCTTCTAGAAAGGGCATACTATTGCTATTGTTCTCAAATTACAAATAACACTATCCGATGCAATATTAAGTGCCGTGTGCTATTTGTTACTGCAGGTTTGGCGTGTGGGAAGCCGCCAAGTGGGTTGCAAGAGTTCGTGAGCTCACGGTCTATGATCCTAGGCGTCCAGTTCTACTCAATCTAACAACAGATATTGTGGAGGATAATAAGTATCTCCAGACCAAGGAGTTGGCGATGGAGACTGCTTTTCTTATCAAAATGATGACTGATACCTAGATTTGTTGCATCCGTGCAGCTGGATGTTTCAATGGGGTACACACATCCTGTGAATATCATGCTTCCCAAGTTTATGATATTGGTATGAGAGCATGCTAATTGCTGGACTGTAGATACGATGGAGGTATTTGATTTAGAAGAAGCTGAGATATCTGTGAAGTTGTTTGTTTGGCGTGCAGCCGTATTTGGAGGAAGCCATTGACAAAGAGAAGGCAGAGTCTGCAACTTTCCGCTCACCAGCTTATATTACATTTTCTTTTTATTTGGATAAAGGGATAGTAATACTGGGCTTAATGTAAGCTTGTTGTATAATCATGCTCTTTGTACAATAATTGAGGTATTGTCTGCGAGAATACACATATCGTTGCATAAGTGATACCATCTTCTATGCATTTGGTGCAAAGTTTGCGTTATTAATCTGTCGACGATGTCATCTTTTCACATTATTTCCGAAATTAAGTGCGAAAGTGACTGTCTACTGCTGGATTAGGCTGATTCTAATTGCAAAAAGGATTATTTACATTCTGCTACATTGTGGTAAGATGTAATTATACAGCCAATCTTGGAGTATCTGTGTCCATGTCCGCAGGGACGATACTAAAATTACTGACTGAAATTATATAGGCAACCATAATAAAAGTAAATAGGGTTACTCAGGGTTACTGGAGTAATCTAAAATCAATAATCTTAGCGTTATCTGTATAGATACATAAACCCTTTAGTAACGACTGTACTTGCACAAAAGGCTAAATGACACTTAAATACCATGAGTTAAACGCCAGAAAGTTGTACCATAAGATATCCGGTGTTGAAAATAGTTAACACTATGACTTTTTAACTGTTCTGACCAAAATACCCGTCCCTTAATTAAAACCCTCAACCGGTAATACACGTAATTTGTTCAATATCTCAGCAAAAAAAAAAGTCAACGCAGTCTTACAATTCATGTCACAACCATGATTTTCTTCTCTTCAAATCTTCTTCTATCTCCCTCAAATGAGCCTCAAATTTGAGAAATTCTCTTTCTCTATTCCTCATAATGCTTTCATTATCAAGTAATTTAATCTCTCTCCTTTAATTTCATCTTCTTTTCTCTCAATTTTTTTTTCAAAATTTCCAAATTTTCTCTTTGAACATTGACCATATCTTCCTTAGACAACTCTTTTTCATATAACAATTCCTTAATCACAAATTGAGCTTGGGACGAAAGGGCTTGTCTTTCCACTCAAAAAGCTTACACTTTGATGTTGATGTTGCACAATAGTTTAGAGAGCTAAAAAATTGCCTCCAATAATTTTCCATTGCCCAAGCCTATCCCATGCTTGAAGTTGCATTGTAGTAGCACACCTTAATCTCCTTCTCTTCATCCAAACCATTGACTAGAGTAGCATTTAAAACCCTAGAACATGATTTCATGACACATGCCATGAATTAGGAAGATGGAAGAGGTAATGAGATTTTGAGATATGAAATTTAGCGGGAGATGGTATTTTAGAAGAGGGGGAATTGTAGATATAGTAAATAAAGTTATAAATAAGGGCAAGATATACTTAAACGTGACACATGAGAGTCACATGAGATTATTCCAAAGAATATTCCCACGTGTAACTAACGGATAGCAGTAACTTGCCAACTTTATGTAACTCATGATATTTTTCTTCTACTTTTTACAACTTGTGGTATTTAAGTGTCACGGTAAGGAAACTTTATGATATTTAAGTGCCACGATAAGGAAAGTTTATGGTATTTAAGAGCCATTAGCAACAACAACAAAAAAAAAAAAAAAACTCAAAGTTATCCATCTACTATTTTCGTTTTGAGAAATGAGGTTTGAGTCGATTCATCTTTTGACTTGAAGGTTAACATCGGGTCCAACATAACCACGGTTGTCTAAATCATGCTTCAGAGGCTGAACGCCGGTTTTCTCCGTTGCTCGGCGCTTTTTTGAAACTGGACAAAAAATCGGATTCTTATGTATACGTCCAACAAAGTACACGTATCTCTACATAACAGTATCGAATACAGATCCGATAATATGTTACAGATCTTCACAGAATAATTGACGTCAACTTGGTGCCTTTGACATTGCAACGAGTCGCCTTCACATCTTGGAGCTTAGTGCCGGCAATTTATGTAATAGCTGTTTCTTTTTCCCCCCAGTTGGCTAATGAAGTGCGTGCTGATTCAGCTCGGGGCAACCTGCGGGAGTTGACCAGCGTTTGATCATGACAGGGTTTAATAAAACAGAGATGCAATCTGGAGAATATTATAGAGAGGCGTACCAACCCGTAGAGACAATCTTGACCTAATAACCCTGGAGGTATGCGGAAATCTTGAATGAGCAAAAAGTTTGGTGAGGGATGGTCTCCATGCCCACCAGATTGAAGTTGGCAACGGCCGTGAAAATATCAGCTGAGCTGCAACATGTTAGTCAACTGATCGTATGACTATAATTGGCCCCTTCAAAGCCGCAAACGAATCAAAAGTGAAGGCGTAGGTTTGATGAAGAAAAACGACGGTAAGCTCAGGAACAGTCTACATAAAAACTTTGGTAGATTTGGAAAAGCATGAGCTCATAATTATCACGAAATTTTGGGATTGGGTAAATGAATCCCTCGTCTCTTGTTAACAGTAAAGAAATGAGCTATAACAATCAATAAGCAAGTCCTCTGAATTCAACATGTATGGTGAGCTACAGAGTACAAGGATTGCTCGACTGTGGTTTGTTCAGCAGTAAAAGTAGGATGTCGGAAACAACTTTCAGCTTCACCTAACCTAACATATCTTTGGGGTCAATCCACATTAAAAATAACCATAAGAAGAGAAATATGAACTTCTCAATTGTACAAAAGAGCCTAAGATGAGGCAATCTGATGAAGAATTTCCTTGCTGATAAAAAGAATACAAGACTGAGTGCTCGGTCCCTACCAAACAAAGAACAAATCTTCAATGTAGAAATGCGTTTTGATAGCGCATATGGTGGTTATATTACCTTGACTTAAAAGATCAGATCACAAGCAAAAAATATAAGCCTATGAAAGGTAATGAACTGTCCTCACAGCGGGATTAGCCACCAACTCTCAAGCCTTTCCTAATCCACATGGATGCTGACAGAAGTAGCCATATCCCAGACTTCCTCCTTCTAAACAACTCCATATTGAGACCTCCCAGCTTGCTTGATCACATGCAAACAGGTGGATTCTTAAGTTATCTGCAAAAAAATGACAGATCCTCTTTTGAATCATTACCTAATCCTAAACTGAAGAAAAATAATAGTACAGAAGAAAAAGAGACAAAACTGAAAACTCACTTTGTCACGCTCAACTTGGGTCCAATGCTCCATTGCGTTCCAGTCAATGTACTCAATACCGAGCGAGAACCAACAATATTTATAGCCATAATAAGCAAGCATGATAGGGGATTATCTCAAATGAAGTTAGAAAAGATTAATAACAAACTATGATTCATCATTTAAGCAGGTAAAACAGTAAGACTCCACTCATTAATTGCACATAATATTCGCATCAGCCGAAAAGAAATAAGCTGAGAAGTGGCACAAGTGTAAATCATGATTTCATCTTCCTATCCAAGCCATGAGATCTTACAAGGTTTCCTGCCCATTTCACCTTTATGCTTTACAAACAGCAATAGATTGACATAGTGCTCCGCGTGTCACAGAGGAGGATACATATCTCCAAGCAAAATCTATATGAAATGGCGAAAAAAGATACATACAATGAGGAATGCGCCAAGAATAAATAAATCCAACTCCTTAACACAAGCTATCACCTCAGCAAGGACGCAAAAGGAATAAACAAAACATTAGACCATCCTCCTGTTCTATGGGTCCCAGCATCTCTCGATCAAACCATCTTTGTGGTTAACCAAGCTGCACAAGAGGCCATGCATCACCCTTGAAGCTTGAAAGAATATGAGAAAAACCAATTTCAACTGCTAAGTCTCCACAGATTCCTCAACAGTAGATAATCTACCAGCTTCAACAAAAGCCGGATCAAGAAATCTCGCAACAAAAGCCCACACTCTGTATACATCTTCGAAGTTTGAGAGGAATCCAAGTGACGCTGTGACGACTTCCACTCTGATTATGGTATTCTTACAATCAACTGCCGCATGTTTCTGATTCTCTAAAACTCGTATATGACTAAGAAAGCCAATGCCTAAAGAGATGCCGTGCTTCTCAGCAAGCCTTTGAACAACTTCCGGGTTGATTAATGATCCACTGCTATCTTTCACATTGAATGCTACAGATGCACCCCTCTCATACTTGATCTTTGGGCCATATATGCATACTAGAGGATCACCATTTTCCCCATTTAAATCTGGTAGCCTCAACTGAAGTAAAGATGTCACCAGCCAATTGATCAGATACCGAAGTCTAAATGTGGTTTTGTTGAGACCCAACATGTTCACATGATCAAGATGTCTGCAAACAATCTCTGGTTCCCTTCTGCCCCATTCTTGGGTATCATCATCATCACCATCGCTAGCACCATTATCATCGTCTCCTTGGTTCTGTCCAGAGACTTCCCCAGCTTCTTGACTCAATCTTTCAGTATGTCTATTGTCATCCACACTGAAGGATACTCTATGCGCCATGCTTAAAACCTGCTCGTTCTCTTCAACAGTGAAGAACCTCCCTCCACCATACCGGCCATTTCCTTCTCTTCTTCCCAATAGTCTGAATTCACCTTCAGTTTCTCTTCTGATAGCACTTTCTTTTGTCTTTGGACATACTTCAGATGTTGAGCCATTCTCATGACAAATATGATGACCAAAGATAGAGGCTGAGCTATCGGCTACTGATCCATTCGCAGAAGAGAATTTCACAGTACGTGGCCTGGTCTCAGGCTCTTCTTGAATCTCACTGCTGTAATGAAAATTTTGCACCTTCCTGCCTAGTTCATGTGATTCTTCTTCTGAATCCTCTTTTACCCTGTCCAATTCTAAAACAGCTGCATCAAAGGACACGACATGATCATCATATATCGGACTTCTTGAAATCTTGGTTGCAAGTCTTGGTGACTGTCTCTTCTGGGTCTTTCTCCCAGTGAACCAAGAAGGTGGCAATGGAGAGCCCAACTTCCCTCCTCTATTCAGCTGACCAGAATGATCTGACCCATACGGGCTTTGACCCAAATCAATCCAGAAAGAGTGATCAGAGGATTCATCCTCACTAAATACTGGACTTTTCATAACTTCTCCAATGGACACACTCTCTTCCTCAAAGATTGTACTCGCCCCATCCCTATCTGAGCTATTATCATGATCCATCTCAGTCTCAATCACATCCTGAACCTGAGCCGAAGTGTATGCACCTGAAAAAGCTGGCATTTGAGATCCTTTGCTAGTACCTGGCATCAAAGACTCATCGTTTCCATTGATCAAATCATCCTCTATCCCGTCCAATCCTTCCAAACCATCAACTGAATCACTCAGATACTGAGGGAACACCGGAATAATCTTCACCATCCCCGACCCAGTTCCACCATTTTGGTTCTGCAAACAACCCATCACCGATTTTTTGATCAGGAGGCAACCGAAACCACTTGGGTCAGACCCAAAAACCCGATAAAATGAAGTTATAATGAAATCCGGTCTAAAAAGAGAAAGCCCAAGTGAGTCCATATCCTTAGGACCCAAAGAACCAGCATCCAGCAACACATGCCAATTGTTCTGTTGTGCCAACGCCATCCACTGATACGAGTACTTTGCACCCGTAACCCTAGATTGAACAGGAAAAACAAACAAGCCAACCGCCGAATCCTTCTTTCTTCTCTTCTTGGTCGATATTTGCTTTCTCAGCTCAATCGAAGAAAGCTTTAGCGTTGGCCACTTGAACCAAGCACTGTAAGTCTTTGCCCCCTTCTCTTTTGCACACTGAGCCATCAAATTCACAGACTGACTCTCGTGATCAAACATCGTCAACAGCTTCTTATTAGTTTGAAACGGGTAAGATTCAGCAAGAAGCTTGAACGCCGAACCTCTACTCACAGTAAAAACCAGCCCATACTCATTTTCAGGTATATTCAAATAATCCATAATCCTAACCTTTATATCATGTTCAACAGTGCCAGACTCAGCAGCCCCATACAGTGCATGATTGCTCAAATTAGCAGTGATCTCAGACAAGCTAAAAGCACAAGACTCCCACTGGTGGAAACTCTGAATATAAGAAAACAATCCGAAACCGCAGTAATCAAGGCACGCCTTGGCTCCAGCCTCAGCTAGATGAGAGTACTCGTCGGCGCGAAGCTCGTCGACCTTCTCAGAGTTCTTGAACTTGGGGTACATGGTGATGAACTTGGAGAAGGACTCACGGAGGCCGGGGATGGATACGGGGTCCGTGAAAGCGTGGTCAGCGGCCAGGGCGGTGGCTTGGAGGAATTCCTTTTGCGCGTGGAGGCGGGCGAGGGAGCGGGACCGGCCGACGAGGGAATCGGCGGTGGCGGCAGCGGAGGAGGAGGAGGGATCGTCGATGGCTTGGGATTTGGCGAGGGACCCATCTTCAGAGGCCTCTTCCAGGGCTTCACGGAGCTTGGTTTCTTGGAGATTGCGAAGAACCGAGGAGGAGGAGGAGGAGGAGGGCTTCTTCTTGCTCCGGCGGCTGCAGCCGGCGGCGGGATCGTCGGAGCTACGGCGGTTCTTCTTGTCGAGGATTAGAGAAGCGCAGTGTGAAATTGGTTTCCATAGTGAAATATGCATGAGAGAGAGAGAGATTTGGGGGACCCTAGGGGAGAAAAAAAAACCCTCAATTTCTTCTTATCTCATTTTAAACCGAATCATTCACGGATTCAAACCCTAGAACTCAAATATTCCTCACAAAAAGAAACGACGAACTCAAAACTTTTTTTTTTTCTCTCTCTCTCTCTCTCCCCCCCCTTTCTAGACCGAAAGAAGACACCAAAACCCTAATTTGCGGGGGGGCGTTACCTCGTTTGAACTCTAAATTAATCAATTCACTACAACTCAAACTCCCCCACAAAAAAATAAAAATAAAATCAGATATTCGACACGAAGAAGAAAGAGATACTCAACATTTTCTCCTCCTCACCCTTTTCGTATGAGATCAGAAGAGGATACTGAAACCCTAATTGAAATGCTGGGGAAATTTTACTGAGGACGAGAGGGATCTTCCCCTGGTCAACAAAACGCAGATCCCCAATTTCTCTCTCCTCTTCTGGTTTCTCTCTCCTCGCACGCTGACTCTGTTTCTTATTTCTCTAATAAAAACAGAGCAAAACCAGAGTAGCAGCAAAATAAATAAAATAATTTAAAAAATGCCACGAAATTAATCCACTGGTCAATCACCCTCGACCCCCCGCACTCACCCAATTCTCATAACTGAGACAGTGAAATTTTTTGAGGAGAAGATAAAATAAAAGCGAGGAGAGATCAATAATAATGACATAGTGATTAATAATTAAGATGTGGACATTGACTTTCTCAGATATTTTTCTATACTTTTTTTTTTTTGGTTTGATTTTTGTTCCGTTCGAATGGTTTTGTAGGGTGCAAGGTGTAAAGTGGCGTGGGGCCCATTGGGGAGCTTTCGTGACCGAACATTGCGAAAGTCAATTTCCACACCAGTATTAGATGGTCCAAGTCATGCTTGATGAGAGTTGAATTGTACAGTAGATCTTTTGTTTTAAAGTATAAATTTGCACATAACTCCTCCCATATTTCTTTATATGTAGTTAGCACCCCGCAACGCATTTATTAGCACTTGTCCTACCGAGCTGATGAGGGTGAGGAGCATTATCTAATATCTACACTTCATCATTTTAAAAGTGGCAACCTAGACGTGCTAAATGATAATAAATAAATTGAGGGATGATGAGTGCAATTTAAGAAATAAATGAGGGCCTTACATGCAATTTACCGAAAAAGACAGGTACAACTTTTGCACAATTTTTTTTGGTTTTTTAATATAACTTGCTCAAAGCATCATAATAGCTATTACCTCCACCAAATCACATTAGCAAGGGGCTGTTTGGTTCCCTGTTTTTGAGGGAAATGCTCTCTTGAAAGCCTGCCAAAAGTGTCACTTTTTGGCAGGCTTTCAGCCAAAATCTTCTTTTTTAGAGGCGATTTTGGCTGAAAGCCTGCCAAAAAGTGACACTTTTGACATTTTTGACAGGTTTTCAAGAGAGTCTTTCCCTCAAAAACAGGGAACCAAACAGCCCCTAAGTTGAATTAGACCGCTCTTGTTATTTTGGGCTATAAATTGCAATAAATATTTCCTTATGTTTAGCTTTTATGCTATAGATTGATTGTTTTAATCCTCCCTTATTCTCCTAAACCCATTGTCCTCTTCTCCGATAAGGGTCCTTTCCTTTCCATCAACGGGTTTTGTTTTCATTCTATAAAAATTATTGTAGAACCTCCAAGCTCATTAACTCTCTAGATCTCAAAGTCTCTCATATGTTATCTTCAGGCCTGCATTGGAGTTTTCAATTTCGAACTCCTCTTCTAATGGAAATGATGGCACCGGGGCTATAACTCAAGACTAGCACATAAAATCAAGGAAAAATTGCTTCAAGGCCCCAAAACTTAATTTCTATTGTGCTACAGCCCCCTTACTTTTCCTTAATTTCTATTGTGCTACAGCCCCCTTACTTTTCCTAATGTGTTGCAGCCCCTCCTTTCTTTAAAAATTACGTCTATGCCCCTCCAGTCCAAAATCCTGATTTTTCTCTCCTTTCACCTCCCTCCCCCGCCCCCACCTCCCTACCCCACGCCGCCTCCCTCCACGCCGCCTCCCCCCTCCCACACGCCGCCTCCCTCCCCTCCCCTCCCCCCTTCCCCAGCCCCCACCTCCCCCCCCCACGCCACCTCCCTCCCCTCACCCCCCTGCTTCCCTCCCCACGCCGCCTCCCTCCCCTCCCACATGCCGCCTCCCTCCCCATGCCGCCCCATGCTGCCTCCCTCCCCTACCCCCCCTTCCCCAGCCCCCCACCTCCCTACCCCATGCCGCCTTCCTCCCCTCCTCTCCCCCCTTCCCTAGCCCCTCACCTCCCTACCCCACGCCGCCTCCCTCCCCTCCCCCACCTCCCTTCGCACGCCGCCTCCCTCCCCTCCACCCTCCCCGCCCCCTCCCGCCCCACCCCACCTCACTCCCCCGCTGCACCTCCCCCGCGTCCTCTCCCCCGCGCCTTCCTCCCCTCCCCAGCCTCCCCACCCCCACTGCACATCCCCCTACACCTCCCTCCTCCTCCGGTCCCCCTATGCCCCCTCCCTTGTTCCACCGCATGCGCCGTCCCGAGGAACTTCGCGTGGGCACATTAGTAAGAGTTAACATGTTAGCTGTAAGAGTTAACATGTTAGCTGTAAGAGTTAACATCCGCTGACATGAGAAAAAAGAGGGTAAATTTAGGATTTAAGCCAGCTGACATATCTAATCATGAGCTAACATGTCTAATTAACTGCTGGCATGAGTTTGAATCATGATGGAGGGGCCCTGGGCACATTTTTTTTTTCAAAAAAAGAGGCTAAAGCACATTAAAAAAATAGGAGGGGTTGAGGCACATTGAAAGTTCAAATTTGGGACCCAGAAGCAATTTTCCCTAAAATCAATGTGAGTGAGAACAAAAGACTCAACTTCAATAGATGTTCACATTATAAGATTCATTATTAGAAAGTTGCGTGTATTTTGCTTGGGCTGATGACAACAAATGTTCAATGGTGAAAATGTAAAAAAAATTAGTTTTGTTCGGTAAGAAGTTGGATGAGATCCTTTTGGTTGTCTTAGGGTTGAATTTATGAAAAATGTTAGTTGTTTATCAAAGTTATGGAGCTTTTAAGCAATGGAAATTGATGTATTTTGACTCCCATGTGCAAAAATGTCATTAAACAATCCTAGATATCCTTAACCCAACCCTAATTAGAGCATTTGAGAAAGTATGGGGTGGGTGAAGGATATCTGGGATTGTTTAATGACATTTTTGCACATGGGAGACAAAATACAACAATTACCATTGCGTAAAAGCTCCATAACTTTGATAAACAA
>BQKN01000106.1:1511495-1549004 GCA_022839385.1 Asparagus kiusianus | reverse complement strand
AACTTATGTCAACTTAAGTGGACGTCCACTAAATTTTTTAGTCATTGATGATCACTTGATTGAGCTACATTGTGGATGTCCTCTCCGTTGAACTTGATCTACATATTATAAAACCTCAATACACCAAATTTAGGGTGAACCCGTCGTGGTTTGACCCTTCATCCACTCGTATCAATTTTAACGGTTTCGAATGAATAGAACTTTTTACATGGCTCGACGGAGGATCAAACCACGACGGGTTCACCTCAAATTTGGTGTGTTGGGGTTTTATAACATGTAAATCAAGTTTAACGGAGCGGATCATCCATAATATAGCTCAATCAAGTCATCATCAATGACTAAGAAACTTAGTGGACGTCCACTTAAGTTGACATAAGTTTTTCTCTCTCCCTCTCTCTCTCTCCCTCTCTCTCTCTCTCTATTTATATATATATATATATATATATATATATATGAAGAATTGTACAGTTTTACATATAGACCCTTTATGACAATGATATATTGCAAATGCACTATTACTAATAGATGAAGCTACTTTAACTAACTTAAATGATGTAAAAAGCTAATAGTCATTATCACTTTTTGAGAGAGTTATATCAAAATATAGGTGATTTGAGGGAGGAATATCTTAAAAACCTAAAATTTTAAGATTTTAATAATTTGAAAAAATTATCCATGTATATATTTTATGTATGTGAGATTTTATTAATAAAACATCTATACACAGTGGTGGGATTGGAACAATAGAGATTACCTGATCAAGATACTTTTTTTTCTTAGTGCTATTTGTTTGCTTAAAAAAAAAGAGAAATGGAGCTTTTGAAATCTGACAACGGAGCCATATCAGTTTTTGATTTCTACCCATTTTCATTTCTAACGTTTGGTTCGTTGAATGATTTAAAGAAATGGACGTGTGAAATGTGCTGCCATGTCAGAATTTGTAGAAAATCCATTGTAGACCCAAAGTGAGTGAAATGGGTGAGAAATGTATTTAATGAGTAATGAAATATATATTGTCCCACTCACCTTTTCGAGACCCGAAGTGACTAAAGTGGTTGAAATGGGTCAGATTTCTTGATTTTTGGATGTTGAAACAAACCTAAGAAATGGAAAACAATGCTTTTCAGCGTATGATTTCATGGCGAAACAAACCAATTAAATCAAATATGAGAAACCATCTGAAATGTTCTGAAATGGTTTTCATCATGATTGTGTTTTTTTTTTATATAGAAATGTACCAAACAGGCCCTTAAAAGAAAACTAGATACTGATGGTTTATCAATCTATGCATATTGCTCTAACAAAAACATAGGCCAACGAGATTTTCTAATAATTAAAAAGAATTCTTATTATATAAACACAATAGTTCCGAGTCTCCAACACACAACCTATATCCTAATAATCGGCATGAAAAAAATAGTCTAAAAAGATATTTTAAAACGTGGTAACTACACTTGTTTTGTTGTTCTAACTACTTTAAAACCCATCCTAAATTTCATTGTAAAGTTAAAGTAGAAAGAGCTAAATACAACCTTGACTACATACACTTTTCTCTCTTAACAACAACTAAATCAAAAGATTACAGACTCTTCTACAAGGAATAAAAACAACTCCAAATTAAACGCATCCCGTCTTTTTCAAAAGGGTCTATAAAATTTAAAATTCTTAAAAACATTGCATATATAAGAATTTAATAAACTAACCAGCTGAAGTTGGAGAAATCAAACCCCCAACTGACCCCTCTATTGTCATCTAGAGAGCTCTCACTCTCAGTCCGTGAGATTTCAACTCAAAACATTTTTAGGTTTTGTTTCATGTAAGTCAGAGTTTGTCTGCAACCTGTTCCTTTCTTTTTAAATTACCTAATACTTACAGGGGTAGCTTCAAGGCTTGTTTGTGTGCGTGTATTGGGGCACTTTTATTCAAGCAAGCATCTTGATTAGAGTGTTGTTAAAGGCCTGATTAGCTTAACAAGCTGGTCATCTCATTTGTTAACTTTATCATTAAGGGTATGTTTTTAGGGTTAATTGCACATCGACCCGTTGTAGTGTTGTTGTTTTGAACTCACAAACACCGGAGGTTTAATTTTATCATTATTCTTGGAATTCAAAGTATGCGAGATAGAATATCTAGAATCTTAAGTTTAAATCAGGAAAAATATTTAAGATCAGTTCTTAAAAGGTCTAGAATGAAGAATTCCAATCCGGCACCAACTCTATTGGTTATAGAAAAGAGATTGTGTAAAGAGCAAAACCCTGAATAAGGATGAAAGTCATTAGATGTTCCTTTTGCTCAAGCAATTCAAAGCTTGATGTATGTTATATTGTGCACCAGATTTGATTTAGTTTATGTTGTAAGTCTACGTGACCGATATCAAAGTACTCTGGGACCATTACATTGGAAAGTTATTGGATTATAAAGTATATCAGAGGCACATTAACTCATGGATTGTTTTATTAAGCGAGTTCGCTTCAAGTTATTGGTTACTCTGATGTTGATTTCAGAGGTGATAAAGATGATGGAATGTCCACTTCGGGACACTTGTTCAAATTTGGAGGAGCTGTTTCTTGGAATATTAAGAAACAAAGATGCTAGATACACACAGGAAGCTGAATATGTAGATTGCAATATGGCAACTACGCATGCTATCTAGATAAGGTGGTTTTTGATTGATCTAGAATTCAATTAGTTAGAAAGACCTATTGATATTTATTGTGATAGTCAGACAACGATTAGCCTAATCAATAGTGGAGTGAATAGTTCCAATGAAGACTCATTGGGATCCAATATCACTATATTCGGGATATTGTTAAAAAGAAAGAAGTGAAAGTGACTTACATCCTTACTACACGTATGATTGTTGATCATTTGACAAAGAGAATAGCATAATCTTTTATTAAACACATGAATTTGATGAGATTTAGGAATTACAAGTCAAACTAAACTTCATGAATAATAAAATAAGAAATACTCATCACGGGTAGTGGAAGTATGAATAAAACATTTGATCTCACGGATAATGGGAAACATATCAATTGGTTAATTTGGCCAAGTGAGAGATGTTAGTAATGATTGTCTAAATAAGCTAAAAAACTATGTGGAAAATAAGTGTATAATGGGTGATAATAAACCATTAGTGGAGAAATAATACCCCATGCACCAGAGCCCTCAAAAATCTAATCTTCTCTCCCTAATTATGATAATAAAGACCCTGGGTGAAATAGTTTTGACTTTTTCACTCTCATATATGTTAGGGATTCGAATCACACAATCGAACCTGTGCCCTTCCTGATCTTATGCTAAGAGTTTAACAAGTAGGAAAATCACCACAAATAAAAGAAAAACTTACAGGAAAGAATAATCAAACCAGAGAACATAAGATTTAACGAGGTTCGGCAAATGTGCCTACGTCCTCGGGAGCCACACCACAAAAACTTGATTAATTGAAGAATATTACAATGCTCGCAATATGTCTCTCTCTCTCTCTCTCTCTCTCTCTCTCTCTCTCTCTCTCTCTAAGATCTCTGATCTCAAAGTGCCATCAAAAACTCTCTTTTTTGTGTTCTACGAACCCAAAAATATATCAAGGTATATATAGTATCGGTTTTCCAAACGAAGTAGGAAACTGGAAAAACCGATTCCGATCGACCGGACCATGTGTGTCGGTCGACTGGCTAGAAAGTAGTTTCTTATAGGGTTTTTGTGCACCTTTTCAGTCGACCAGTTCATCACCTTCGGTCGACTGATTTGTCACCCTCGATCGACCA
Organism: Asparagus kiusianus; assembly: GCA_022839385.1. Taxonomy (NCBI): domain Eukaryota; kingdom Viridiplantae; phylum Streptophyta; class Magnoliopsida; order Asparagales; family Asparagaceae; genus Asparagus; species Asparagus kiusianus. Next base: position 1,545,237 of record BQKN01000106.1, on the reverse strand, counting down.
ACAACACAGCTTCGGTCGACTAGCCAGAGCATGTTCCTAAGCTCGTTTTTTACAGTCTCTTTGGTCGACTGGGGTCACTCCGACGGTCGACCGACCCAAGATTTTTCAACCTCGCGGATTTGTTTCAGGTTTTGGTCTTCACACTTCCAAAACCAACAATCTTCCACTTGGAAACGAAACTGCCATCAACGAGCTCTTCCGAACTTCCGCTATCTTCGCATGCATCTTCTCCTACCCGAAAAAATCCATTCTTTAAAAATATCATCTCGGCGATCCCGCCGATCCTCCTAGTATGGCTCCGCCTTCATCTCCTACGCATGAAGGTCAACTGAAGTTGCGCACAACTCCAGTTTGTCGGTAGTCACTATTTTTGTCAACATATCCGCATGATTTTGGCTCCCAAAATCTTCTCCAATCATAACTTTTCGTCCTCAATCAGCGAGCGTATGAAGTAGTAACGTACGTTAATGTGTTTTGTTCTAGCATGATAAACTAGATTCTTGACAAGGTGTATAGCATTCTGGCTATCACAATAAAGAACAATGTTCCCCTGCTTCAAACCCAACTCTTCCAGGCACCCGACCGACAAGTGTGTCTCGGTCGATCGACCAGAGAGCACATTTCTCATCCTGTACTGTGCATTAATCCGGTTGATCGATGCTGAGTGTTCGGTCGACCAGCCAGAGACTTGTCGCCAGATTCCTAAGTTTGTCATTTTCCTACTTTTGGCCGCTTTCGCCACCACCAATGGCTCTACCCACTTCCTCTATTCTCAAACTCCCATGAAAATCATCTATCATCAAGCTTCCATGAGAACCGCTAAGCCCCCAAAGCAGAGAGAAGATACACCCGTATCATGGCTCCCCTTTTAGGAACTTGAAGTCTCGTTCAAGTTAGAACTTCAGCTGAGGGAACTCACGAGTCCCTCCTTCCCTATTGAACCACCTGGCCTTGCTAGGAACCTAACCTTGATGCCCGATCAGAAACGACTCCTTCGTCCCACGTCTCTTCGTAGTCACCTTCCACTCCAAAATGCAATCCTCTTTCATGGATCTTCTCTATCAAACCACAAGTCTTCAATGTGAGGTAAGATCACTTTGTTGCCATCCTCATCGTCCAATAATGTTGGCTCAAACAACTTCAAGTACTCGGCATTAATCACTGAATACATACCTAAGTAATATGGCAAATCTATCTTGAAGGCCTTATCACCAATCTGATTAAGAATCCAAAACAGACCATATCATAAAAGCTTCAACTTATTCCCTTCTCCTTTTAGCCGCTTCTTACTTAACTTCAGCCACACCATGTCACCTTTACCAAAATTACAAGGAACTCGATGTTGATCATGTTTTGCCTTGTACTTTGCTTATGACTTCTTCAACTGAGCTTCAACCATAGCGTGAATCTATGCAATCTTCTCTAGAAATTGTTGAGCCTATTGTCTTTCACTCCCTTCTTTCTCGTCAGTCGTAGCTTCAGTAGAAAATACTAAGTTAAATGGACTTAGAGGTAAAATCCATAACACGTCTCAAACGGTGACTTTCCCGAAGATCCATGAATAAAACTGTTGAAAGCAAACTGAAGGTATAGTAAGCTCTCATCCCAATCTTAGGATGCCTGGAATTATACCCCGCAACATGTGAACCATAGTCCGGTTGACTACTTCTGTTTGCCCGTCTATTTGTGGATGAAAGGTCATGCTCTTCTTCAATTTAGTATCTATCAAACTCCATAAAGAATCTCAAAGTGCCAGACAAACCGGCTATCCCGATCCGAAATAATCGAACTCGGTAACCCAAAATGCTTCCACACATATTCAAAGAATAATTACACTGCACCCGCTCCCATCATGGTCTTATTACAAGGAATTAAGATCACCATCTTGCTGAACCGGTCCACCATAACAAATAAGTAATCATGTCTGTGCTTGGTCGTTGACTAACCTCCTAAGAAATCTATAGAAATACTCTCTCATGGTCTCAAAGGTACCGAAAATGGTAGATACAATCCCCACTTCTTGTTAGAAGGCTTTGATATGAAACATAGCTTACACCCTCTAACATATTTGGTAATGTCCTCTAACATTTTTGGCCAAAAGACATGACGTTGTAGATTGAGAAGCATCTTTTGAATCCTAAAATAACATTACACACGTGATGTATGTGCCTCTCAAATCCACTGCAATCGATCACCATCCTCCGAAATATAAAGTGACGTCCCACGATATAATGAACCATCTGCTCCAATCTCATACCCCCCTTTGACCAGCCTTCGCCTGCTCGAACACACTGTCAAAATCTCTACTGGAAGTGTATATATGTACATACTCTAAAGGAACCAAGGGCTAAATACGTATCGCCACCAATAAAGCTCTAACTGGCGGTCGAGATAACATATCGGTCAACTTGTTCGTTGCCCCTTTCTTGTACCTAATGATGATGTTGAACGCAATTAAATAGGACATCCACTTTATATGTCGTGCCTGCTGCAGCTTGGTCTAGGCATGTAGAAACTCTAATGGCTTGTGATCTGAGTACACAACCACCTCCTTACCCAATAAATACACACTCCAATGCTTGATCGCCTGATAGAGTGCATAAAACTCTTTATCATAGGTAGGATAGTTAAGAATAGCATCCGTAAACATCTCAGAAAGGTATTCCACCAGCTTCCCATCCTGTGTTAACACAACGGTCATAGCATAACTAGAAGCGTCAGTCTCTACCTCGAGGGTCCTCTATAAATTAGGCAACGCTAACACCGGTGCCTCCGAGATCTTCCTCTTTAGTAACTAAAAAGCCTCCTCATGCGTCCGTCCCCACTCAAACTAAACATTCGCCTTCGTAAGACCATGTAAAGGTGCCGTATAAGTAGAAAAATGTTGAATGAACTTGCACAAATATTAGCAAGCTCTCATGAAGCTTCTCAGGATACGGGTGTATCTTCTTCTTCATTTTGGGAGCTTAGCAATCCTCATGAGAGCTTGACAATAGACGATTCTCATGATATCTTGAGAATACAGGCGTGGATGAAGCTGTTGGTGGTGGCGAAAGAAGCCAAAAGTAAGAAGACAACAAAATCAGGGAACTGATGCTCAGGCTCTGGCTAGTCGACCGAGACCCATTGGTCGGTCGACCGGACATGGTTCTGCTTGCAGGGTTTGAAACCAACCCCCTGGCCGGTCGACCACAACATGTGTGCCAGTCGACCAGATCAGGCTTTCTGGGTTTCCTTGGGCCAATTAGGACTCTATTTTGTGACGAATCCTGATTGTATTTGACTTAGTTATTTACAAGTTTGCCATCCACGTTGTGTACTCTATAAATAAAGATTGTTTAGGGTCTCTAAACGTTGCTGGTTGATTAGAGAAGATTAGTTTTGATCAGATTAAAGATTCTAATTAAGAGATTAGGGTTTTACAGAGAGAAGATAGGTTGTTCTTTGTTCTAGTGAGATTGTGTGAGAGAGAGATTTGTAATCTTTTATTACTCATAATCTAGAGAAGATATTTTCCTTCGCCAATCGAATTGTTTTGCGTGTTTGCTGTTCTTCTTCTCAAAAACTACCTTTGATAATTTCATAATCAAAGGTGCTCGCACGGTGACTCGTATCAAGTTGGTATCAGAACGATCAGATCTTGTGAAAGGGGAATCCTATGTACGGTCCTTACTCGATCGTAGTACAAGAAGTTAGGCGAGATTCTTATTTCCTTGGAAGAAATATAGAAAGGAATAAGAAGATGACAGAAAGTGACAATTCAATAAGGCTTGATACGTTAGAGAAACAGATCAAAACAATTGGGTTAACTCTCACATAAATCGTTAATCTCATCCATGGTGGGAACAATAAGGGTGAATCTTCTTTGAAGTCTAAGAAGAAACCTGAAGAGTCTGATGGAGTGAGTGAAAATTCAGATTCTGACGAGGAGGTCGAGATCATCAAGACTACTTCACATCAAGGGGGAATGGTCCTTATCAAAATCTGAAGATTAATTTCAAAGTAGAGATTCCTATTTATGATGGGAGTATTAATGTCGAGAGGCTTGATGACTGGATCGAGCGGATGGAGACATATTTTACTCTTTATGGCTATTCGTCCAAGGAGAAGATTGTGTTCATAACTTTGAAGCTTTCAGGACATGCGTTGACATGGTGAAAATCTTATTGTAAGTAGGAGGAGAAGGCGGTGTTGTGGAACAAGTTCAAGGAGCTACTGCGAAAGCAATTCTATCAGGTGTGGTTCCTTGAAGAGCGTTGGTACAAATGGTATGGCTTGTGCCAAATAGACAATCAAACTGTTCAAGAATACACGACTGAGTTTTAACAACAAGCGATGGTCCTCAACATTGCGACGGAGGAGTACTCGGTCTTTATGAAGCATATGGCGGGATTGAATGGTTACATCCGGAAGGAGATGAAGTTATTCATGGTCAAATCCATTGCAGAAACGAGCGTGAAGGCTATTGCCATTGAGGGAAAGCAAAAGAAGAGCATCGAGTCCAAAAGAGAGGCTAAACAAGTTAGAGGCGAGTCTAATGGCTCTCAATCTAAGAAGAAGAAGAAGAAAATGTTAGCCCTTATGTTTTGATGATGTTTTACAACCACCATTATCGGTACTAATTGCTTATTGAGTGCAAATGTGGTGAATTCATATATCAAGCATATTAGTGCCACTAATGGAGGATTGGATGGAATATGCGCTATAACGATGATATCCAAAGGAGGAGGAGACATAGTGATGAAGCAACGTTATTTCAAGAACACCAAATTCAATTAGAAGCTTCATCCAAACTCAAGCTATATCAAGACTCAAGAATTGTATTCTCGTGAGGATATTAGCTAGGTTTTATTTTCTCTCTAGTGTTAGAATGTAGGCAAATAGTTTAGATTTAATCTGAAGCTATTGGGATATCAACACACACGTTTTTATACTTATAGTTTTGAACGTATTTCACAAAATACTATTTTTCACAAGTATGAGGACCTATTTGCAAAATTTCTTTTCCAAACAATTTGTTTTTAGTATTAAAAATATTTTATAAAGTTTTAAAATTTTCAGAAGTCAAATAAATATTTTACAAATATTTTAAGTGAGTCAAAAATCAGGTTTTGAGTGTATCAGATTGCGGTCGACCGCCACGGTCGACCGCGCCTGAGCTCACTCGTCAGTGGGCAGCAGAAACTTTCACGGCCGACCATCGCGGTCGATCGTGAGCAAAAAATTTCCCACGATCGACCGCGAAAGTCTTTGGACTTTCGGTGAGTTTCTGAGCTGCCTCGCGGTCGACCGTGAAAAAGTCACGGTCGACCGCCGCTTGTTTTAAATGGTCATATGGTACAGATCTCAGCGCCGATTTCACACGATCTTAGCGATGTTCTGTTTCCAGTTTTTGGGGGATTGGGTATGGATTTCAAACAATTGTGTTTTCTATTTAAACATATACTCTTCTTCTTCCTCATTGTCCCAGCTCTTTCAAAATCTTTCAGAGAATGTTTTTTACAGAGCTTCATTTTCAAACCAGTTTCTTCTGAGTTTTTGTGTTTCACATCCCAGCTTCAGTGTTATCTTCTCTTTGCCATAGAGACATTGTAAAGAGAGGGTTCTTATACCATTTCTACTATTTTGAGAGTTTGATCTTGTGTAGATCAATTGTGTGGGAGTGTGATCTAGTAGGATCAACTGTGTAGTATGAGATCGTGAGGGGATCGCTGTGTAGAAGAAGTTCCGGCTTCCAAACCGGGTTGTGTAGTGAATTTCTCCTCGAGAGTAGGGAGCGGGGACGTAGGTCAGCGGACCGAACCTCGTTAACACATCGCGCATCACAGGATAACGATTCCTAACTCTATCTCCTCTATATTGATTATCTTTGGATATTGTATTCTACTTGTCTTAATTTTATTGTATTATTATAGCCTTGTGACCCTAATCACCCCCCTCTAGGGTCCAACAATTGGTATCAGAGCTTGGTCTCTATATTAGTTTTTGGTTTAATCACCTTAGAGATAGATCTTATGGAGGCTTCATTGAATGTGCATATGCTAGAGGGACAATCCACCACTAGACAACCTCTTTTCACCGATAGTAATTTTGCTTATTGGAAGGCTAGGATGAGGATTTACCTTCGTTGCATTGACCTTAACATCCTAGAACTCATAGAGAAAAAATATGTAGAAAAGCCCAAAGTTAGGACTATGACCGATGGAGAAAGGCACCAAGCCAATCTCAATGCAAATGCTATGAATGCCTTAATTTGTGGTCTTTTCCCCAATAAGTATAATAGGGTTTCCACGTGTGCAACCGCATACGAAATATGGGTGAAATTGTGTATCACACACGAAGGAACCCCCCAAGTTAAGGAATCCAAGATTAGTGGACTTATGCATGAATATGAGTTATTTCAAATGCTTCCAAATGAATCAATTGATGCTATGTTTTCTCGCTTCACTAACATTATCAATGAATTGCATGGTCTTGATAAGAAATTGACTATTCAAGAGATGAACTATAAGATTCTCCGTTCATTGACTCCGATGTGGGAACCCAAGGCGACGGCTAGAAGAAGCTCATGACCTTACCACTCTACCTCTCGATGGCCTCATCGGCAAGCTCAAGGTTCACAAAAAGAAGCTCAAGGGAAAGGAAAAGGAGGAAGTGCCCTCACGGGAAGTTGAGGAGCCATTACCAAAATTAAAAACCATAGCTCTCAAAGGAGCTAGTGATAACTCCTCTTCGTCATCGGATAGTGAACTTGATTTTTCTAAAGAAGTGGCTCATCTCTCTAGAAGAATTTCTAGACTCATAAAAATGAAAGAGAAATTTAACCCCCGATCTAACAACAAATTTTTTTCACGTGTAGAAAAATGTTTCGAATGCAATGAACCGGGTCATATCACTGAGGATTGCCCAAGACTCAAGGAGAAGTACATGAAGTATAAGAAGAAGAAGGCTATGTATGCCGGATGGGAGGAATCCGAACCAAGTGATTCGGATAGTAATGAAGAAGGAGCTAAACTTTCTCTTCATGATCCCAACGTTTGCTTCATGGCCCTTGAACACGAGGTAATATCCGACACCGAAAGTGAATCCTTCTACATGCAATGTGATCTAGCTATGGCTTTAGAAGAGTTGAATGTTGAATTTAAAAAGATGTCAAAAGAATTTTCTTTTTTTAAAAAGTTGCATGTCTCTTGTGATGCCCAACTAGAAAAACTAGAAACCTCTCTTACTCTAAAAGATGAATTGCTAGGAGATCTCGATTTCAAGAATAAGCAATTAAGGTCCAAGATTGAAAGACTAGAAATTGAGAGCGGTAGGATTAGACCCACTCATGCTTATGCTAATCATCATCACCATGGTAGAAATAGGTTTCATGGTTCTCATACTCATACATACAAAAGAAATTTTATGTGCATATATTGCATGAAACATGGTCATATTTCTACTCATTATAGACTTAAAGATAATTATTAATTTTATAGATTGACATGGGTACCCAAAGGTACCAAGTTTACTAACCACCAAGGACCTAAGATTTGGGTACCTAAAGTTACTACACCTTCATCTTTTATAGGGAACTTCACGGCCACGACATAAAGAGATGTGGTACCTTGATAGTGGTTGCTCACATCATATGACGGGCAACAAAGAGTTATTTATAACCCTATCAAGGATTGAAGGAGGTAGCGTCTCCTTCGGTGGTGGTGAAAAAGGTAAAATCATTGGTATTAGTTCTATTGGTAAGAAACCCTCACCCGTTATAGAATATGTTTATTTGGTTAATGGTTTGAATCATAATCTTCTTAGCATTAGCCAATTAAGTGATAAAGATTTTGATATTTCCTTTAAACCGGACAAATGCATTATTAGTATGAATGGAAATCACAAATCTAATGTGTACATTTTTGAGATGAATGAATTAGTGAATCAAGATGTGAAGTGCCTTGCAGTAATTGATGAAAACCCTTGTATTTGGCATAATAGGCTTGGACATGCAAACATAGAATTGATATCCAAATTATCTAAGAGAAATCTTATAAAAGGGTTACCTAACTTGCACTTCATCAAAGATACCATATGCGAAGATTGTGCCAAAGGTAAACAAACAAAATCTTCTTTCAAATCCAGCAATGAGGTATCGACTTCTAAACCTTTGCAATTACTTCATCTTGATTTATTTGGTCCTATGCGTGTTACCTCTCTTGGAGGCAAACACTATGTATTTGTGATTATTGATGATTTTTTTTGTTTTACATAGACAATATTTCTTACAAATAAAAGTAATTGTTTTGAAGAATTTTCTAATCATGTCAAAAGAAATTAAAATGAAAAATATTTGAAAGTTGTTAAAATAAGAAGTGATCATGGAGGTGAATTTCAAAATGATTTTTTTCTATAAATTTTATGCTCATCATGGTATAACTCACATGTTTTCTGCTCCTAGAACACCACAACAAAATGGTATTGTTGAACGAAAAAATCGCACCATACAAGAGATGGCACGCACTATGCTAAATTCATTTGATTTGCCAAAATATTTTTGGACGGAAGCCGTTAATACGGCTTGCCATGTTTTAAATCGTGTTTTAATTAGATCAAAGCTTAAGAAAACTCCTTATGAACTATTTTATGGAAAAACTCCTTTTATTGGTTATTTTCGTATCTTTGGTTGCAAATGTTTTATTTTAAATACAAAAGATCATCATGACAAATTTGATTTCAAAATTGATGTTGGTATTTTCTTAGGATATGCACCTCGAAGTAAGGCTTATAGGGTCTTCAACAAACGAACTCTCATTGTTGAAGAATCTATAAACGTTACTTTTGATGGGACTAATGTTGGTTCTCAAGTTGTTTTACCTAGGAAAGATGATAATGATGATGTTGAGGGAGGATTGGACCTTTTACAAATCAATAATACACCCTCTATAGAAGCACAAAAGGATGTGGATAGCTCCAATGCTCATGAATAAGTTAAACTTCCTAAAGCTTGGAAATTCGCATCAAACCATCCAAAGGAACAAATAATTGGGAACCCTTCACAAGGAGTTGTTACTTGCTCAAAAGCTTTGAGTGAGTGTGGTAATGTTGCTTTCTTATCTCAACTAGAGCCTAAAAAGGTTAATGATGCTTTAAATGATGAATTTTAGGTTTTAGCTATGCATGAAGAACTAAATAATTTTTTAAAAAATAATGTTTGAAAACTAGTTCCTAGACCTAACAATACTAGTGTTATTGGTACAAAATGGGTTTTTAGAAACAAACTTGATGAACATGGCATTATAACTAGAAATAAAGTTCATTTGGTTTCCCAATGATACAATCAAGAGGAGGGCATAGACTATGACGAAACCTTTACACTGGTTGCAAGGTTGGAATCTATTAGGATGTTTTTGGCATTTGCTAGCTTTAAAGATTTCAAATTGTTTCAAATGGATGTTAAAAGTGCCTTTTTAAATGGTTTTATAGAAGAGGAAGTATATGTTAAGCAACCACCCGGTTTCATAGATCATGCTTTTCCTAATCATGTTTACCGGGTTCAAAAAGCTTTATATGGGTTGAAACAAGCTCCTAGAGGTTGGTATGCTCGCCTCTCTAGTTTTCTTGTTGCAAATGGTTTTTCAAAAGGAACAATTGATAACACTCTTTTTGTGAGAAAAAGGAAAAATGATTTCATTTTAGTTCAAATATATGTTGATGATATTATTTTCGGTGCTACTAATGAATCTTTGTGCAAGGAATTTTCTAAAGTTATGCAAGATCATCTTGAAATGAGTATGATGGGAGAGCTTACATTTTTTCTCGGGCTCCAAGTCAAGCAAACTAAGGATGTGATATTCATTTCTCAAAGAAAGTATGCTAGAGAATTGGTGAAGAAATTCAATTTGGAGAATTCTAAGCATGCGCCTACTCCCATGAGTACAAGTGTCAAGCTTGATGCGGATGAGAGTGGTGAAGATGTGGACCAAAAACTATACCGAGGTATGACAGGTAGTTTTCTTTATCTCACTGCTAGTAGACCCGATATCATGTTTAGTGTGTGTGCATGTGCATGTTTTCAAGCTTCTCCTAAAGCATCTCATTTAATTATGGTTAAAAGGATCATTAAGTATATTAATGGAACTTTTAATCTTGGTTTATTTTATCCAAAGAGCACCTCTTTTGATTTATATGGTTTTTATGATGCCGACTTTGCCGGATGTAAGGTAGATCGCAAGAGTACGAGTGGAACATGCTAATTCTTAGGAAATTCACTTGTTTCTTGGGCTTCCAAGAAACAAAATTGTGTTACATTGTCCACTATAGAAGCAAAATACATTACCGCCGGCTTATGTTGTGCCTAAGTTTTGTGGATGAAACAAAGCTTGGTTGACTATGATTTGAATTTTTAAAATATAAAAATCTTTTGTAATAATACTAGTGCTATTAATATTTCCAAAAATTCGGTTTTGTATTCTAGAACCAAGCATATTGATGTGCGCCATTATTTCGTACGCGATCATGTAGAGAGACAAGATGTATCCCTAGTGTTTGTTGACACAAAATCTCAATTAGTGGATATATTTACTAAGCCTCTTGGTGAGGATGATTTTTATCGTATAAGAAATGACTTGGGCTTATGCAATATGTGAAAGTTCTATTTGCTTGCTTGTTTAGTTGCTCTTTGCATGCATTTCTCCTTACCCCATTTTTGATGGTGACAAAGGGGGAGAGAAATCTCCTCATTTGTTACACATATTTAGGGGGAGCTCATAGATAGGGAGAGCACCTATCTATAAGCTATATTTATTTTTGCTCTTATATAATGGTTGGTTGTCATCATCAAAAAGGGGGAGATTGTTAGCCTTTATATTTTGATGATGTTTTACAACCACCATTATCGGTACTAATTACTTATTGAGTACAAATATAGTTAATTCATATATCAAGCATGTTAGTGCCACTAATGGAGGATTGGATGGAATATGCGCTACAACGATAATATCCAAAGGAGGAGGAGGCATAGTGATAAAGCAACGTTATTTCAAGAACACCAAATTTAATTAGAAGCTTTATCCAAACTCAAGCTATATCAAGACTCAAGAATTGTATTCTCGTGAGGATATTAGCTAGGTTTTATTTTCTCTCTAGTGCTAGAATGTAGGCAAATAGTTTAGATTTCATCTGAAGCTATTTGGATATCAACACACACGTTTTCATACTTATAGTTTTGAACGTATTTCACAAAATACTATTTTTCATAAGTATGAGGACCTATTTGCAAAATTCCTTTTCCAAACAATTTGTTTTTAGTATTAAAAACATTTTACAAAGTTTCAAAATTTTTAGAAGTCAAATAAATATTTTACAAATATTTTAAGTGAGTAAAAAATCAGGTTTTGAGTGTATCAGATTGCGGTCGACCATCACGGTCGACCGTGCCTGAGATCACTCGTCAGTGGGCAGCAGAAACTTTCACGGTCGACCGCCGCGATCGACCGTGAGCAAAAAATTTTCCATGGTCGACCGCCACGGTCGACCGCGAAAGTCTCTGGACTTTTGGTGAGTTTCTGAGCTGCCTCGCGGTCGACCGCGAAAAAGTCACGGTCGACTGCCGCTTGTTTTAAACAGTCATATGGTACAGATCTCAGCGCCGATTTCACACGATCTCAGCGCTATTCTGTTTCCAGGTTTTAGGGGATTGGGTATGGGTTTCAAACAGCTGCGTTTTCTATTTAAACCTATACTCTTCTTCTTCCTCATTGTCCCAGCTCTTTCAAAATCTTTCAGAGAATGTTTTTTACAGAGCTTCATTTTCAAACCAGTTTCTTCTGAGTTTTTGTGTTTCATATCCCAGCTCTAGTGTTATCTTCTCTTTGCCAGAGGGACATTGTAAAGAGAGGGTTCTTACACCATTTCTACTATTTTGAGAGTTTGATCTTGTGTAGATCAATTGTGTGGGAGTGTGATCTAGTGAGATCAACTGTGTAGTGTGAGATCGTGAGGGGATCGCTGTGTAGAAGAAGTTCCGGCTTCCAAACCGGGTTGTGTAGTGGATTTCTCCTCGAGAGTGGGGAGCAGGGACGTAGGTCAGCGGACCGAACCTCGTTAACACATCGCGCGTTACAGGATAACGATTCCTAACTCGATTTCCTCTATATTGATTATCTTTGGATATTGTATTCTGCTTGTCTTAATTTTATTGCACTATTATAGCCTTGTGACCCTAATCACCCCCCCTCTAGGGTCCAACAGAAAGGTGATCTAGGGAAAGTAGGGCTGATTTGTAGTCATTATAAGAAGAGATGACACATAGTTGATCGGTGCTGGGAGAAGTATCCTCATCTCAAGCTAAGGAGATTAAAGAAGAAAGAGGAGAAAAAAGCATATGTGATAGCTCAAGTTCCGAAAGAAGCCCCGAGGATAATAGAGCCCAACAGCAGTCTTAATCTTATGATGGGAAAGCATGCCACGAAAGAGGATGACCACCCTAGAGAGCAGCTCTTTGTTCTTAAGTTGCAGGTAAAGACCAGTTTGGTTGATGCCATAGTTGATTCGGGCAACGAGAAGAATTTGATATCTGAGGCCTTGGTTCAGAAGCTGGGTCTGAAGACGGTTAAGCATCCAAAACCCTATCCATTAGGGAGGATTCAGAAGGAGATGAGACTGAGTGTAGTTGATCAATGTACTTTTAGATTTGTGCTCCACGAGTCATTTATTAACGAGGTAACATGCGATGTAGTTCTATTGGATGTTTGTTAGGTTATACTGGGCAATCCCTATTTGTAGGATAGATACGCAATCTACGAGAGGCGGGCTCAGAAGTACACATTCACCAAAGATGGTAAAAAGTTCATATTTTATTCGGCATCTCTTTCAAAGGAGACAAAATTCGTGACGGTGAACCGAGCTAAGAGGCTAGTGAATGCAAAAAAGAAGTTTGTCTTGCTATGCATTAGTTCTTATGAGGAGCCAATGGAAGATGGTTGCAAGTTAGAGTGGAAGGTGACTACCATGAGCCGTGGGACAAAGGAGTCATTTCTGATCGGACGTCAAGACCAGGTTCCTAGTAAAGCTAGGTGGTTCAGATATGGAGGAGCTCGAGAGTTTCCTCAGCTAAAGTTCTAACTGGAACGTGACTTCAAGTTCTGTTTGGTAGAAAATTTGTATTAAAAAGAATAAAAAAATTAACTTGTATTCTCTCGATCTTAATTACAATTTGAATTCCGATTATAAAAGAGAGGAGAATGATCTGGATTCTCCCCTTTGTTTAATTCTGGATTCTTCACGGTGGCGATGGAGTGCCTCCTTCGAATGCTCGTGTCGAATTTGCTCCCTGTTGATGATCCGCACGACTTGTCTTGCTGGAATAACTAACTTGTGTGGTAAGTTTGATTAAAAACTCTTGATGAGTTATGTAACTCAGAGCGAGTTGAAAACTCTATGAAAAGAGTTGTTAAAACTGAATAATCAGATAATAAACCAAGTATCTTGATCCTTTGCTGCTGGTGGATACTCCAAGATCTTCTTGTTGCTAAGAACTTCTCTCTGGCCGATCTCCTGGATGATCTGATCTAAAAAATCTAACCAACCAACTTTGTTGAGTAATGCGGTTATTTATAGGGGGATAAGGGGTGTAACCGACCCCTAAATTCGCTCCTAAGTGAGCGAAAATCTCTCAAAACGTGGGATAAACGGTTTTGAGGCCGTTCAGCTTGTGCTTGAATAAGTCAAATGCCTAAATCAACGTTACAGGCTTTAACTCTGCGTCTTAGACTTGAGACGCAAAGTTGGGTGCTTGCTAAGAATTGAAAACGTAAGGGCCATTTACGTTTTGGGTCTTAACTCTGCGCCTCAGACTTGGGACGCAGAGTTGGATATCTACGGATCTTTAAAACGCACAGGCTGCTTGTGTTCTGGGTCTTAACTCTGCATCTTAGACTTAAGATGCAGAGTTGGGTATCTGCTGAAGATAGGAAACGTATGGGCCATTTTACATTTTGTTTGATTGAAGGTGGAAAACGCGCGGGTTGCCTGCGTTTCAAAAACTAACACGCACAGGTAAACTCTACGTTTAGAAGGGGCTAGTGATCTATAACCTCTTCTGTAAAATGTTACAAAAGACCATTGTTCAGTGATCTTTGCCTTGGCTATTTTGGGGTGTAAAAGTCGTCAGATTGTAACTCTCACAGTTGATGGTAAAGGCCACTGAATAGAGTTTTTGTCAGTCGTCGGGAGGGTCGTTGAATCATAACTCCTATCGATCTATGTGAAAAGTCCTCTACTTATAGCTTTCATTTGTTGACAGGAAAGTCGTTGGATTATAACTTTCTTTGTCAATATGTTGATGGAAGCTTGATAATGATTAGCTATCTATTGTGATTTTTAGACAGCCTACAGAACCCCCTCCAAAGTTTTCGAAAGTTTGCGGTTGACTGGGACAAATTTTTGGAATACTTTGGATCCTGAGATATTGTTGCTTGATCATTCACTCTGTCTGATTTGAAGACATCGCGAATCTAGTTGTCAGAACGTAGTGATTCAACTTCCTTAAACCAAATAAGGTAACTTTTGTGTCTTTATGACAATGAACTTAGTCAAACAAGCCAAAGCCCATTTTTATTAAGACAAACAAGGACGAAGATGATAACGAACTTGTCTGGATCCTTAAGATACTCTACTCAATCTGCGATTAGGTGTATTCTTCGGATTTCGTATGGGTCCTTAAGATACTCCATTTCAATCTGCGATGAGGTGTATTCTTCGGATTTTGTCTGGATCTTTCAGATACTCCACTCGATCTGCGATGAGGTGTATTCTTCAGATTTTTTCTAGATTCTTCAGATACTCCACTCGATCTGCGATGAGGTTTATTCAGTTATCCAGATAATTCTTATAGGCATTGATGAACACTTATCACGTAGCTGCAGGCGTAATAATGAAGCTATCATAGAAATGCTAACTGCAAACTTATCAATGAGGTCTTCTTCAGTGAAGTTGAGCATCTTTTGGCTTTGTTAATCTTAGTGGGAATGTTAAGCCCTTCAGAAGAATGAGTTGCTTGATAGATCGAACTCGATGATTTCAACCATCACTGACTGTAATCTATCTATACTTATTTTAAAGGATGCATAGTTGTTTGTTATCAACAAGTTTCTTCTCGGCTTTGGTCACCTTGATGACTAACATTAGCCTCTCTTTATTTATTTGAAGCTATGTCGTAGCCCTATTTGTCGAAAAGTTCATTTTGAGGCATTAAAACGCATAGGTGGACTTCTGTGCTTGATAATTGAAACACAGATACGAATTCTGCATTTAGAAGTTCAACCAACATCGATGCAGAGATCGCGTTTGGTAGGATTCTTGCCTAAAATCTCATCCTGATTTTACAGCTCATAGCTATCTTATAAACAAACCACTGGGGTCAAATCAAGAGTCATTCGACTCTTGTTTCTGTTCCTCTCTGAAAGACTTAACGAAAAATTTTTTGTTTTAAAATCCGACTCACCTGTTCATCTTCTTCGACCGTCGCCTTTAATGGGTCCTAGGAAGAAGACTGTTTCCCATCCCAAATCCGCCGTCATCGCTGCTCAGAGTTCGCTGCCGGCTTCGGTCGTCGGTGGTGCTGCAGTCCCGGCCGATGCGCCCCCGCTGCTAGTTCTTCTCGTCGGTGGTGAGTGTTGATTTTTGTGGCTATAAAACTTACTTCGGCAAGTTCTAATCAATGACGAAACTCGTTTTGAGGTTGTGATGCAGTGTTGGGCATCTGTGTTTAGAATTTGAAGCGTTAGGGTCCGACTTCTGCGCTCGAATTTTATAATGCAGGGCTTAGACTCTGCATATGAATGTTTAACGCAAGATCTTAACCGTGCGTTTGGGCGCCTGACGCAAAGTTTGACCTTTGCGTTAAAAAAAATTTAACACAGGGTCTGAACTATGCGTTTGAATGTTTAACGCAAAGTTTGATTTATGCGTTAATAATATTAGACGCAGGATCTGAACTGTGCGTTTGGATGTTAAACACAGAGTTTGATTTCTGTGTTAATAATATTTGACACAGGGTCTGAACCGTGTGTTTGGATGTTGAACGTAGGATCAGACTTCTGTGTTAAGATATTTGATGCAGATTTTGAACTCTGTGTGTGTCCTCTTTTTTAAGAAGTTCAACCTCTGTAATTAAATAAGGTCTCTTTCATTTCATTTTCGTGCTAACTGATTGAGTGCCTTTCTTTTTGTAGTGCCTTACACCCATGAGACTCTCGCTCTTCATCATCACTTTGGGCGTGAGGGCGACGTGGATTCAAACATGCAATTTAGTTTACGCCAAGAACTCCCGATTTTTTAGGATACTGACAAAGAATGTGTCACTCTAATCACCCAAGCTAGCCCGGCTACACTCAAAATTTTGGTCACAGATGCCAAGTTTGAAACTGAGTCCCGTAAGAAGCTCACCAAGCCAGCATTTTTGTTTGGAGATCATGTTACCATCCAGAAAGAAATCGTACACGGTGGCCATTACAAGTGGTTGAGGCAATAGGAGGTTGCCGCTTCTTTCTTCCTGAGATGTCTAGGATGTTCCTTATCTCCTATTATCAATGTGCCTCCATCCCTCGACATATGAATTGGGACCTTGTTAGAGAGAAGGATAGGGTAGCCATTGGGGCTTTGACTTATATAGGCGTACACACCGTAGGTTACAACCGATAGGTGTCAGCCTTAGAACCATGTTTATTCTCCAGGGGATATCCTGTAGGAGAAACAGCTAGTTCAACCAACACTTTCATGCGGAGATTTTTGGTTGTGAAAGGGGACTTCCCCTCTTCAGTATTTAGGACTCCCGGATGGGTACATTCCACCAGGATAGGGTGGTGGACAAGGATGATAGAATTTGTGCTGAACAAATTAGAGGGGCCGTTAGCTCGCTCTGGACTCGGCTGCCCTATAATGGCTACCAGATGTGGTATTGATTATAACCACTCTAAATTTTTTGCTATTCCGGAGAGGTACAACCTAGAGACATGTACATTCTTTACTCCGGTAGGGGAATTAGGGTTTGCTCTCCATGAAATGTATGATGTTTCTGGCCTTCCATTTGGAGACTTACCCTACGAAGAGTTCATCCAAGGGTCGAATGAGCTTAGGATTTTGATGGAGACAAGCCCTGAGGTATATGACACCTTATGGGAAGTGATGTGTTATTTTTAAATCTACACTCAACTGATGGGGACACGAGGACGTGGCATAAAACACCTGTCCTGGGTTGAATATCTCTTTCAAAATCTACCTCACAAAGTTGTTGCTGTGTCTCGTCGGAGTGTGAACACCCCTGAGACTATCCAAGCTTTGATCAATGATGCAACTGTTCATTATATTAATGAGGGATTAGAAGATGACTTCCTTGCTCTGACTGAATTCGAAAGCTTCCACCATCAAGCTGCCACTCTTATTTCTGACATGGCCTTACTGGCAGGTTTCCTCATGCTGTGGCTGAAATGGTGTGTTGTCCTCACCAGGCCGATAGACGCTATAGTAATAGAGGTAGTCTACCCAGCTGTTCTCTTAGCCCATGGGAGGCCTGTGAATTTACTTTCGGCTATGACATGCTGTTTGCAGCATGGTTTAAGGGAGCTGTGCCTTGAATTCATTCAGGTGAAAGAGACATACACCGAAGAGAAGAAAAATTTGATAACTCCTAACCCTCAAGTACCCTTGCCGTATACTTATCTAATGGTGTGGTATGTATCCCATTGTCCTCATTTAATGAGCACACCATCTTCATCGGACGATAGATTCGTCCCCTTCTTGCAGAGATTGGAAGGAGCTACCTGGGAGGGTACTTACGTGGTAAGGGTTCGCCAAATTTTATCAAGAGACCTCAACTATCAGATATTCCGTTGCTTCCCAGACTTTGAATGTGGGGGTTATGGGCAAATATTTCAAGACACAGTTAGCCTGAATGGTTTCACTCGATTAGACGAAGGAGTTTTCCATTGGTTACTTAATATCAGACCAGATTATCTCCTTCTTAGGTAGAATGAGAAATGCATAATTGAACCGTACCAACCGTACCAACCGTACAGGTTTGCTCAACAATTTGGGTATGATCAATTATACATTGGAAATCCACGAGGTCAGCTTGCAATTATTGGCAATATATATGAAGGAGCTCGGGCCTGGTACTATTCTACAGCAGGCTGCACTGGAGCTACATTCAGATTACCCCACAAGACGCCCAATTCTCTTCTCTCCATGGCTTTCTACAATTGGTATCACACGGCCTCTAAGATGCCTAATTATAGGTTGAATTTGTCCGGCTTACGGGCAATTAGAAGAATGTACAAATCTAGAAGAGGATCCCGAGTATCTCGTCTGAAAGGAATCAACAAGTTCTTATCTTATGAAGATGAAACTGAAGAAGAAGAAGGGGACCAGGGACTAGAGAATGCTCCAGTAGTGAGTCCTAAATCTGTCAAAACTCTAAGAACAAGGATAGCTAGAAAGAGGGCTCTTACTGAGGAGGAAGCAGTTCAGTACGAGAAACAAACTCGCAGGAAACTATTAGTAGACTCTCCTCCTCAGAAATTAATGGCGGATGCTTTTAAATCCACTGAGAGAGAGGAAAGACAAGAATCTGCTGCTGTAAGTCATCTCCTTTGCACCGGACTTCACTCTGGGGGTCCTACGTTGTCTAGCGAATTTTCTTCTTATCATCCTTTGGACCAGGAAGAGGACGAGGATGAGTCGTTGGCTGAAGATACCGAATCTTCTCCTATAATTGACCCTATTATTTCACCCTTTCCGGGTCAAGCCTTAAATGCTACTCTTCTAACTACAGATGTGATGCCTACAGCGTCTCCATCTGAAGGGGCTAGGCCTCCCGCAGGTAAGCCTACAATGGCTGAGTTTGAAAAGCCTAGTGAAACTAGTCCCCTGCGGCTTCTGCATTATTACCACCTATGGGGGTTACTATCCCTAGCCTAACAACAGGTATAATGACTAAAGCAGATGCAATCATGAGTTCTCCTAGACCTTCGGCTGTAGATGATGAAAAAAAGTGGAATATGAGACCTCTTCTCACGGCGATGGTACTGATGGGGAGGAAAGTGATAGTGGTGATAATCTCGTTGATTAGGCTATGCAACCACCAATTTCTTCTGACAAGGCGTCAGCTTTCATCTCTCCTTCCCCTATTGGTAAATATTACTCACAGTGGTCTTTCTGATATTTTCCTTTTTGTGTACTAACTGTTTTTTTGTGTAGGCTCTCCCACTCGTGAGGCCATTGACACGACCTTGCCTCCCAACCAACAGACAACAACAACTTCTTTTTTAGAACCTACACAGACAGCGGTAACTCCTTTGCAAAAAAAATCCCCTCCATTAATGATTTCTCCCAAAACTGCGGAGGCGGAGAGTATGCTAAGCTCAGCCCAGGCGGGGGCGCTCATGGTTCTCCCTTCAAGTCCTTCACAATTGGATGTTACAATGGCTTCTCCAGCTTCTTCACGATCATCACCAACTATTCTTGCACTGAGAACTACCACTTCAGAAGCCGCAGTGATGCTTGCTGTTGCTTCTCTAAGTCCGGTGGTCATTCCTTCCATGCTTAAAATTCTTATGCGACCATGGAGGATATGATGAAGGTGACGATTAAGGAAGTTAGTGCCGGACGAGCTTCATTTGATTCTTTTAGGCCAATACTCATGAACTCTCTGAACGGTATTCGATATGTGGACAACACTCAATAGTTTCAGCACTGCTCGGACAATGTCCTCGATTGGAAAATAACTTGAAAGCTTTAGAAGATCTACGACGTGCTGATATTGCTACTCAAATTATATCAACCTTTGACAATCTCAAGGCTGAGGCAGCTCATAAATATGAAACTCTTCAGAAGAATATAACTGAAAGGGAACTTGAGATTACATTCTTACAAGGGCAATGTGTTCAGAAGAACCAGGTTGTGGTTGCTTCTAACACTGTTATACAAACATCTCGGGCAGAGATCGATCGATTAGAGATGGAATTAGTCCGACACAAGGCTGAGCTTGGTCGAGAGGAAGAAATCCTGAAAAGGCTTACAGTTGAAAGCGTGAAGACATATGCCACGTATCGCTCATCGATCCAATCTCTTGAACTTACCCAAAAGGAAGCTGCCACGATGATGTCAGATGAGCATGAACTCCAGAAGAAGGCCGAAATAATGGTACAAGCCGCTCAAGATGAAAAACTTTATGCTATCAAATCTTGGCTCGCATCTTTTAATTTTATGGGCCCATAGGCTTTATCATGTATTACTCTTTTTGTTTGATAAGAACAAGGCTTTACGTCACTTTTTAATATTTCTAAATAAAATAAAAAGAAAATGTTCACAGTCATACTTTTAAAGAAAGGCCCGACGCTGACGTCAGATTCCCAGGACGATGTTCCGGATGAATGATCTTGTCGCAGGTAATTACTAATTTTATTCTCTGAGACAGAGGGAGGTGTGACATAACCTAAGCCCCTTCCGGTTTTTTGATAATAATTCGGAGGTTTTCCTTCGGGGGTTAGAGACATTCTAATTGGTGTTCGCCTTCCTTTCCCGAAGTTTAGACCTTGTTTTTCATTAAAGTTGCACCCCATTTGTTTCATTAATTAGACTGAATTAGGTTCGTGGTAATGGAATTGGGGAACTCCGTCATCTTCCTCTGAACTTCCTCGTTTGAGTTGTTCAGGTTTGACTTTACCAAAACAGATCGGCTTCTGCCCTTTTTTTTGGACGGGACTTTGAAGAAAGCCTTTCGTGCATCTTCTACTTCTTCATCTGAAGTGAAGGATGACTTAATTAGCAATATAAGGGATGCTTCTACATACAATGTGTGCCACGGGTTGGTACCTGCATTATGATCATTCTCTATTTGTTTATTTTTAGAGGACACATCAGACAAGTACGCCAAAATAAAATCTTCATTAATGCACCATTCACCCTCGCTCGGTATATTATTATTACTCTCATCTTGACCCATTACATCTAAATTCAATTCCCATGGACAATCTTCTTCAGGATCCGGTTCAGTGTCGGCTTCATTGCCGTTGTTCACATCTTCTTTCTCCTGGGATTCGAGGTAGAAGACGGAGTCGATGTGAAAGTTTTCCACTCCTCTGAAGGGATATTTCTCCGTAATTAGGGTTCGAATCTCTCCTTCATCATTGGCATATTTCATGATCTGATATAGGGTAGATGGGACAATACGGTTTGCATGTATCCATGGTCGTCCTAATAAAAGATTGTAGGACGTGTCCGCATCTATTATGTAGCAGGTCACTTCGGACTTAAGGTCTCCGATTTGACACCTGAGTTTGATCTTCCCCAGGGGCCAAGTGCTATTTACGTTGAACCTAAAGATGGTAGTCTGAGTAGTGTTTAGCCGATGTATGGGAATCCCTAAGACTTGCATGACCCTGTAGGGTATGATGCTGAGCGCTGAGCCCGGGTCAACCTAGACACGACTGATTTCCGACGACCCAATGTACCCTGTGTAATATAGAGGTCTGTCATGCTTGTGTTTGACCTGCATATCTTCCTGGGTAAAGGATATGTAGGGTAGGCTTCTTGCCGCTTGCAGACATTGCAGACAAGGTTGGTCTTCAGAAGCTTCAGGAATTGGAGCAACTTGTATAATAAAGCTCTCCATATTCTTTAATGCTTCAATTAGAGCTTCCTTGGTGGTTTTGGATAATCTTAGGAGCTCATATTGGGTAATCCTGGCCGGTATGTTGGCCAGCTGTGCCATGACATTTAACTGAAAAGGAGCACTCGATTCTCCGGGTTCTTGGTAAAGATTTTTGTTGAACCGGATCTTCTTTTGTTTTCCCTTATCGACCGGCTTTTTTGGTACAGAACCCCCAGCGTCCTGGGGCGGCTCTTCAGCTTCTTGAGTATTCTGGCTATAGTCTCTCAAGTAAGCCTTTCCTGACCGCGTGCCCGGGTTGTCTCCTGGATATGCCGCCATGGCAATTCTTTCTTCCTCTGAATCAGTGAGAGGTTTGAGGAAGTCGTCGTTCTCAGTAATGGAGGGGCTAATCATGTTGGAAGACTTAGCATTTTCTCCTTTCTTCTTAGACGAGGTGTTCGTCCACTGTTGGTCTCCCACAAGGTCAGGGTGGACCCACATGATTTCTCCTTTTGGGGTGGTGAGGGATACCAACCCCCTGTCTTTCTGACCGTACAAATCAGTGTTCTTCATATGCATCTCTCCCTTGTAGACGGGAATGACGCCATTCGCAGTTGTTACTGGTGGGAAGTCACCGAATTAGACCGCTATCAAGTTGGTAGACACGGTCTTCTGCTCGGGCTTCAGGGTGAGCACGTTTGCATTTACCAGGTTTTGTAAAATATCTTTAAAAACATAACATTTTCTGGTAGGGTGGCCCAGGAACCTGTGATAGCGGCAATAGTTGGGATCGTCAACTTTTCCTGCCTTATCCGATTTCCTGATTTCGGGAAGCTGCAGTTTGTTGTTCTTTCGAAGTAGTCGGAACAAGGTGTCCACATGTTCTTCTTTGAACGAATACTGCTTGGGCGCTCTCTGTTGATTTGGCGCCTTGCCTTGCTTTGTGGGAGGTGGTACTCGCGTGTCGGCGTCAGCCGCCAAAGTCTCCTTTCCTTTAGACCGCTGGGCATTGTGCTGGTTGCGTTGCTGTTGCGGTTTGGGTTGTGCGACTTCTTCAGCCTTTACGCGAGTAACTATTTCTTCAGCTTGTTCTCCTTGCAAAACCAGCTGTCTCCAAGATTGATATTCTGCCACCCCCATCTGAGCGAGGAGTTGGGTCTGCAAATTGTGCCTAAAAGTTTCAACCAAAGTTGATTAAGTCATACCTAACGGGCATCGCAGCGCCATGCTGCGAAATCTCTCAACATGTGCTTTGATGGACTCTCCTTTCCTTTGTCTAGTGGCTAGAAGAGTCGGGACTGAGACCTCTGTATCGTCCTCAAAGAACCTGGCTAAGAATAGCCTTTTTAAATCTACCCATTTCTAAATAGATTCAGCAGGCAGCTTCATAAACCATTCAAAGGCGACGCCCTTGAGGGTACCGATGAATAGCCGGGTCAGAATGGTGTCGTTTGCTATCACATCTCCAGTCTGTGACTTGAAGTAGTAGATGTGTTGATTCGGTGATTCGGTGCCATCGAACGGTTGCAATGTAGGTGTCTTAAACTTTGGTGGGTAAGGAGCTGTGTCCCACTCAGCGGGATAAGGTCGCACGACCCCCTCTTCGCGGAGCTCGCTTCAATTGGCGATTGCATTAAGGCGAGCCTCCAGTTCGTCCACTTTAACAGACTGAGGATGCAGTTCCTTTTCTATCTCCTTCTCGTTTTTCGAGGAGGATTCCAAGTTGTGAGTTTCGCGATCTGAATATTCAGTCGCTTTCTGCTTTCCCTTTGATGTGGTTCTTTGAGAAGATTCAGGTCTTTGGCCTTTTTCAGCAAGAAGCTGGGCCAACATGTCCTTTATCTGAAGAAGGGTCTCCTGTTGTGCTTGGAGCATGACATGATGTTCATCTACTCTCTTAGCTAGGTCTTCAGGATTTCCTGCCATGTAAGCGGAAACTTCACGAGCCACAACAGAGCTGGAAGATTGAGATTGGGCAATTGCCGAGTGTTCGTCGTCAGAAGCGATCCCCTTGGCTAATCTTTGGTAGTTAACCACGCGAATGGCTCCTGTACGAGTCCGGGTGTGTCAGTATACCCCTTCAAACTCTTCACACATTTCCCGAACAGTCGGGGAATGACTCCTTTGTGATTCTTCAGAACTGGGATTTGAAGCCTTTCCCTTGCCTATCACATTGTTAGTGACTTCGGGGTATTCAGTCTCGGTTGTCTTCTTTTTGTATCGACGTCGTCGTTTGGTAGGTCTAACGACGTTTGTCAACCTATCGAATATAGACTACCGAGGTGCGGATGCACAACAATGGCACTCTGAAAGAACTGCAGAAATAAACCTCTCACATTGGCATGAGTGAGCTGCTTGCTGCGCTGGCTTTCCTCTTGACAATAATTCCCGCAGATCTGGAACTTGGGAGGAAGCCATCCCTGGGCGTAAAGGTGGAGATGGAACCCCTTGCCCTTGGGTGGGTAAAATCGGTTCTCATCGAATGTGGATTTTAAACCCATGTGGACTATTTTGCACTTGACGGACCTCTTGAGGATCGCGTTCTTGAAGAGCAATGTTAGGGTCGCGTTCTTGAAGAATAACGCGAGGGTCGCGTTTGGGTTTATAAACATTAGGCCGAGGCCTACGTTTAAATGATGAAACAGACCCCTGAGGGTCATGTTTTGGTTGAACGCGCCCCTGAGGGTCGCGTTTGGTTGGTGAAACAGACTCTTGAGAGTCATGTTTTGTTAGAACGCGCACCTGAGGTGCGCGTTTATTTTCGGCGGCGCTTTTCTGAGGGCCGCATTTTGTAGGAACAACGCGCCACTGAGGGTCGCGTTTCAACTGTATCAGCCGAGGTTCGTAATTGGGTTCGTTACCATGAAGCACGCGTTCTTCAGTGGAAACGCTATGCTCGGGTAAAGCCTCACGAATACGATCCTCACGTTGGGTCATCATTCGACTTTCGCGCAGATGTGTTCATCGTATGGACCTTCTCCGTCTTCGAGCAGCGTTCTTCTTGGCTTGTTTCAGAGCCTTGGCAGTAGTGTCGTTGTAGTTCTTGGGGCTTGTCTCCTCCATAGGCCGTTTATGGCCTGCAACACGTCGTTTTGACGCGGACGTGGGAGGTTTAACTCGCTGTGCGAGTTCAGCAGAGGCTAAGCCCGCTCCTGAAGTAGAGGGGCTGTTCAGCGAAGTTTGGCCAAAGGAGAGGACTTTCCTTGGCATTTCTGCAACAGATTTGATCTCTTTAGAGATCGTGCGGACATCGCACTTAGCCTTGGGGCTAAGCGATCCAGAGGATAAGGCTTCCTCATATTTTGCTTGATCAAACTCCACGACGAGAGTTTCGATAGTTGTTCCCATGAGGTGGACGTCGGATTGCGCCACCACTTCGTCGTCAGAGAAGCTAGTCCCCAACGGAGTCGCCATCTTTTGTTTGTGGAAAAATTGCAGCAAAAGAAATGAAAGAAAATTTGATTTGTATTCTCTCAAAATCGATTACAATTTGGATTCCGATTACAAAAGAGAGGAGAATGAATTTAATTCTCCCCTTTGTTTAAAACTGGGTTCTTCTTGGTAGCGATGGAGTGCTTCCTTCGATTGCTTGCGTCGAATTTACTCTCCGTTGATGATCTGACCGTCTCTTATCTCGTGGGAAGAATGAACTTCTATGGAAAGTTTGATAAATAACTCTGAACGAGTTTTAAGAACTCCGAACGAGTTAGAACTCTACGACTAGAGTTGTTAGAATCGAAAATTCGGTTAGTTGCCAAGCTGAATTTTTGTTGCTGGAGGATTCTCTCAGATTTGATCTTCTGAATCTGAGCTAAATCCTCTCCTTCAAAGAATTCGCCTCTGCTGCCAACTCTTCTATAGTTTTTTGAACTGAAAATCTGTAACCCCTTACGGTTTTGATCCTGAAAATCCAACCCTCTGCTTGTTGGGTTTGTTGAGTTTTTATAGGGGGATAAGAGGCTGTAACTGCCCTCTAAATCCGCTCCTAAGTGGGCGTGATTTCCTCAGATCGTGGGGAAAATGGTTCTGAAACCGTTCGACTCATGTTTGAATGAGTCAAACGCCCAACCTGGCGTTCAGGACCCTAACCTCACGTCTTAGGATTGAGACGCGAGGATGGGTGTTGACTGAACATCCAGAACACGAGGGTCGCTAGTGTTTCACTTGTTGTGACTTCGAAACGCGGGGGTCGCCTGTATTTCTAGAATTGTAACGCGAATGTGAATTCCGTGTTTTAGAAGAAGTTGGTTGACTTGTAGCTTTTTCTGAAAGGTGTTGCAAGGACCATCGTTCAGTAATCTTCGCTTTAGCTGTTATAGGATGCGAAAGTCGTCAGATTGTAACTTCCACTGTAGATAGTGAAGACTGCCGAATAGAGTTTTCATCAGTTATCGAAAATGTCGTCAAATTGTAACTCTTCTCGTTTTATATGAAAATTCCTCCATTTGCAGCTTTCGTTTGTTAGCATGAAAGCTATCTGATTGTAGCTTTCATTGTTGGAGTTTGATGGGAATCAGTGAATATTTGCTCATAGGTCTCTACCAAGCAACTCGCCAACTAAGTCCAACCTTTTATTTCTAAAATCATTACACTGTTTATCAGCATCTCTAATAGTTGCTAATATAATATTAGTCATGTTGTTGTCGCTGCCATCAAGATCAATCATCTCAAACATGAGGCCGTGTTTGCAGCGATTATAAAGTTGCGGATGCAATTATTTAGAAATTTCTTGTGTTTTGATTGTAAGGATGAATTCTGCTTCTTGATTTGAAGGAACCATTGCCTTGTAATCTCTTCTTAATCCTATGGGGATCAGCTATCCATTGTGATTTTTAGACAGCCTACAGTCGTGTTTAAGTTGAATTACACGAGGTTCGTAATCGGACTCATTGCCACAAAGTGTGCGTTCTGGTGCAGAAACACAGTGTTCAAGCAAAGCCTCAGGAACGCAATCTTCGTGTTGGGAAAGAGATCGGCTGTTTTGCAACTGCGTTCGTCGTATGAATCTTCTCCTCCGACGAGCAGCATTCTTCTTGGCTTGTTTCAAAGCCTTGACAGCAATGTCATCGACGTTTATAGAATTCGCCTCCTCCATAGGCCTCTTATGACCTGTAACACGTTGTGTTGATGTGGACGTGGGAAGTTCAACTCGTTGAACGAGTTTGGTATAAGCTAAGCCCACTCCTTTAGAGGAGGGACTGTTTGCTAAATCTTGATCAAAAGAGAGGGCTTTCTTTAGCATTCGAATAGTGGTTCTAATCTCCTTAGAGATCTTGTGGGTGTTGTACCTAGCCTTGGGGCTAAGCATTCCAGAGGAGAGGGGTTCCTCGTACTTGGCTTGATCAAACTCTACAATAAGAGTTTTGTAGGCTGTCTAAAAATCACAATGGATAGCTAATTAAAACAAGCCCCGACAATGGAAGTTACAATTAAATGACTTTCAAATCACTGCATCCGCAACTCCACAATCACCGCAAACACTACCTCATTTCTGAGATGATTGATCTTGATGGTTGCGACAACAACATGACCAATATTATATTAGCAACTATTAGAGATGCTGATGAGCAGTAGGATGATTTCAGAAATAAAAGGTTGGACTTAGTTGGTGAGTTGCTTGGTAGAGAGCTGTGGGCAAATATTCGTCTGAAAGACACTATGGATGTTGATTCCCGTCAAAGCTCCTACAACGGAAGCTATAATCAAATAGTTTTCGGGTCGATAAACGAAAACTGCAAATGGAGGACTTTTCACATAGATCGAGAAGGGTTACAATTCGACGACACTTCCGATAACTGATGGAAACTCTATTCAGCAGGCTTCATAATCTACAGTGAAGGTTACAATCTGACGACTTTCACACTCCACAACAGCTAAAGCGAGGATTACAGAACAATGGTCTTTGCAACGCCTTACAGAAGAAGTCACAAGTCAACAAACTTCTTCTAAAACGCGGAAGTCATCCCCGCGTCACAATTATGGAAGTGCAGGCGACCCCCGCGTTTCCAAGTCACAAATCAAACGTGAGCGACCCTCGCGTTCGTGGGGGGTTCAACCCACACCGACCCCCGCGTCACCAAGTAGGCAACAAGCCAAAACGCGAGCGACCCTCGCGTTCATCAATGTTCAGCTAACACCCAACCTCGCGTCTCAATCCTAAGACACGAAGTTGGGTTCTGAACGCCAGATTGGGCGTTTGACTTGTTCAAACACGAGTCGAACGGTTTCAGAACTGATTCCCCACGATCTGAGGAAATCACGCCCACGTAGGAGCGGATTTAGGGGGCAGTTACACCCCTAATCTTCCTATAAAAAAACTCAACAAACCCAACGAAGAAAAAGGTTGGATTTTGGCAGATTGGATTCTTAGTATCTAAACCGCACGGGTTTGGAGGCGATTCAAGATCTCAACCACTCAGGTTCGGTGATTCAACAGCAGCAGTGAAATCCTTGGAGATAGGATTTTTGAATCAATCTCAGAAGATCAAATCTGAGAGGATTCTTCAACAACAGAACAACAGCTTGATCATTAACCGAATTTTTGGTTCTAACAACTCTATCTACAGAGTTCTAAACTCGTTCAGAGTTCTTAAACTCATTAAAGAGTTACGTATAAAAACTTCCCACAGAAGTTCATCGTTCCCACGAGATAAGAGACGGTCAGATCGTCAACGGAGAGCAAATTCGACGCGAGCAATCGAAGGAGGCATTCCATCGCTACCGAGAAGAACCCAGTTTTAAACAAAGGAGAGAATCAAATTCGTTCTCTTCTCTTTTGTAATCAAATTGTAATCGGAATTAAAGGAATTCAGTTCAAGTTTCTTTTATTCTCTTCCTTGCAATTTTTCCAACAAACAAGTTTCAACAGTCGTTCCAGTGAGATGAACGTCGGATTGCGCCACCACTTCGTCGTCAGAGAAACTAGTCCCCAGCGGAGTCACCATATTTTGTTTAGTGGAAATTTTATAGTAAAAAGAATAAAAGAAAATTAACTTATATTCTCTCGATCTTAATTACAATTTTGATTCCGATTATAAAAAAGAGGAGAATGATCTAGATTCTCCCTTTTGTTTAATTCTGGGTTCTTCACAGTGGCGATAGAGTGCCTTCTTCGAATGCTCGCGTCGAATTTGCTCTCCGTTGACGATCCGCACGTCTTGTCTTGCTGGAACAACTAACATGTGTGGCAAGTTTGATTAAGAACTCTTGACAAGTTATGTAACTCAGAGTGAGTTGAAAACTCTATGAAAAGAGTTGTTGAAACCGAATAATCGGTTAATAAACTAAGTATCTTGATCCTTTGAAGCTGGTGGATACTCCAAGATCTTCTTGTTGCTAAGAACTTCTCTTTGGCCGATCTCCTGGATGATCTGATCTAAAAAAATCCAACCAACCAACTTGGTTGAGTAATGCGGTTATTTATAGGGTGATAATGGGTGTAATCGACCCCTAAATCTGGTTTTAAGTGGGCGAAAATCCCTCAAAACGTGGAATAAATGGTTTTGAGGCCGTTCAGCTTGTGCTTGAACAAGTCAAACGCCTAAATCAGCGTTACAAGCTTTAACTCTGCGTCTTAGACTTGAGACGTAGAGTTGGGTACTTGCTAAGATTGAAAACGCAAGGGTCGCTTGCGTTTTGGGTCTTAACTCTACGCCTTAGATTGGGACACAAAGTTGGGTATCTGCGGATGATTAAAACGCACAGGCCACTTGCGTTCTGGGTCTTAACTCTGCATCTTAGACTTGAGACGCAGAGTTGGGTATCTGCTGAAGATGGGAAACGCACAGGCCGTTTTACATTTCGTTTGATTGAAGGTGGAAAACGCACGGGTTGCCTGTGTTTCAAAAACTGACACAATTGATCTATAAACTCTGCGTTTAGAAGGGGCTAATGATCTATAACCTCTTTTGTAAAACGTTGCAGAAGACCGTTGTTCAGTGATCTTTACCTTAGCTATTTTGGGGTGTGAAAGTCGTCAGATTGTAACTCTCACGGTTAATGGTAAAGGCCACTAAATAGAGTTTTCGTCATTCGTCAGGATGGTCGTTGAATCATTACTCTATATGAAAAGTCCTCTATTTGCAGCTTTCATTTGTTGACAGGAAAGTCGTTGCATTGTAACTTTCTTTGTCAATATGTTGATGGAAGCTTGATAATGATTAGTTATCTATTGTGATTTTTAGATAGCCTATAAGTTCCTAAAGGGGGAGCCATAATACGAGTGTATCTTCTTCTCCGCTTTGGGAACTTAGCGATCCTCATGGGAGCTTGAGGATAGACAATTCTCATGGTATCTTAAGAATAGAGGCATGGATGAAGCCGTTGGTGGCGGCGAAAGAAGCCAAAAGCAAGAAGATAACAAAATCAGGGTACTGGCGCTCAGGCTCTCACTACTGCAAAGGGGACTTTTGGCGACGGACAATTCCGTCGCCAAAAGTCCAAAATCCGTCGCTAAAAGTTTTAGCGACGGAAAAAAAGATATTCCGTCGCTAAAACTCCGTCGCTAATGTGAGGGTAGGTAAAGCCCCTTTTAGCGATGGAAAATCCGTTGCTAATTTATAGCGACGGAAATATAGCGACGGAAAATCCGTCGTTTATTTATAATTTTTTGACGACGGTATTTTCCGTCGCTATATAATTATCCGTCGCTATAAGTTTTGGCGACGGATTTTCCATCGCCAAACCAACTTTTGGCGACCGTATTTCCGTCGCCCTATGTCCGTCCCTATTTAATTTTTCGTCGCCAATAATTATTGGCGACGGAATATCCGTCGCTGAAAACCTATCTGCCGTGTCAGTTTTCCGTCGCTAAAAGTTGTTTTAGCGACGGAAATTCCGTCGCTAAAAATAATCAAAAAATTTTTTAAAATTTTTTTTGAAAATTAGAAATTCCTGTACAATATATTTCACAACAATAACCTGTACAATATATTACACAACACAAGCATATATAACACATATTTCACGCATATATAACAATTATTTCACTAAAAACATAATAAATATCCCAACATTTATAATGTTATTTATACAGCACACCCATTGTTTTTAATGTTAAAACAAATAAACTCAGTCCCGATCATCATCATCCTCATCACCAACTCCACCTTGTCGAGAAGTCCCAACCTAAAAAAATAAAGAAAACGTTATAGAGCAATACGTACATCATCAAAAACTGAATTTTACAGTAAAGTAACAAATTATAAAACAACAAGGCATAACATGCAAGTATAGCAATAATAGAGTATCATGGCATATTCTTACATATTATATGATTCAGAGAGAGTATCATGGCATATATTTATGTATTATACGCAAGCACGCACATGTTTTTAACAACGCACGCACCCGTACCTATCTCCACCGACACGCACACACGCACGCACGAGTACCCAGCTCAACCCAATCCCCACACTTCCCCCTCCCCCACCACGACCAAACCCAACATCAAGCACGCACATAACGATCACGACAATACAACACATGCAACACCACAACACAACAATAATAACACCACCACCACCACAATAACAATCCCCCAACCCCACCCACGAACCAACCAAACTCCTACCCCCCACCCCATCCCCCTCCATCATCATCACCACCACCACCACCACCACCACGACGAAAACACCCACCAACCAACAACATAACCAACGACCCTACACACGAACGCCCCACAACAAAACAAAATAGCAACCAACTAACCAACTCACTAGCCAATACAACCATCGCTACACACGCACGCACCATCAACACCTACCATCACATAAAAACATTAAGTATATAATTTTAGTTGTGTTTCGGAGAGAGATATAGTTTGTGTGTAACAGTTTGTGTGATATCATTTAGTCACATGGCATACTCGTAACTAAGTAAGAATTTTATATTTAATTCATTTAATTAAAAAAGAAATATATATATATATATATATATATATATATATATATATATATATATATTACCTGATCCGCCAAAAACCGTCTCCTATATGCCTCCTGAGCATCAGAAGGTAGAGTCGATATGAACTAGGTGAATTCCAGCTCCCTCTGCTCCCGACGCCTCCGTTCTTCCTCCGCCATCTGGAGTAGCTCCGACTCCCGACGCGACTGCCAATCTTCCATCGCTTTCATCCGCTGCTCCATAGTCGGGTCCTGAGAAGAACTGCATCCTGGTGGAGCTGCAGACTCGTAGGTGCTACTGGACTCGTACGGCCGATGCTCGGATCCTCTCCACCTGTATCTGTTCTTCCTACTCGGTCCAATGACCGTCTCGATGATGCTATCCTCCTCCTCTCTACTTAATCGGGTCGGAGTGTTAGAATCGACCTGAGTCTGTGATAATTGCTCCTGCACCTTAGCATGTAATTTCTCCTGCGATATACCAAAACAACCCGGTCAATTCTAACACATTTAAAATGCATTGTTATAAAAATTAAATATACAAATTAACTGCTACTTACAGCCAGATCCCGGTTCTGCGCTTTCTTCACTTCATCGGTGTAATTTGGACTCCAACTAGTCAGAATACGATCTGCAAAATGCCCGAGTTCTCCCCTTCCCTATTTTATTCACATATATCATTAACTCATAACACATAAATTATACTCAAATTGATAACCTAAGAGCTAATATATTATATACCTCAAGCGCCAATTGATGATAATGCTGGCTGAAGGACCTGGAGCCCCCGTGATGCTCGTAACTACGGGGCGCATTGAGGTTCCTCCTTGCTATTTCAGCTTGTTCCTGCAAAAGAATGTTAAACAGATATAATATAGAATTTTAAACAATAAACAAAAATATATACTTCAATAATACCTAAGCTTCGGCCGTGTCCCAATAATCGCAAAGTGCAAAAAAAATCAACTCCATCTACGCGCTCGTCAAGATGCCAGAAACGCTCCCAATCTTCTGTTCTTTGAGTAAAATATTTTTTCTTCAGCTCTGACCGCCACCTCTTGAACGATAGATTGATTTGCGTGAAGCAGTAAGTCCAGGCACAAGCGTAATCGTCAAGAAAGAAAAATCGCTTCAGCATACAATGAAAAAAGAGATACAAATCAGTGTGTTAAACAAAATAATAAAATGACTAAAAATTATGGGAATTAAAATAAATGACTCACACATATATATCGCCAACAAGCCACCAGCGCATCAATCCGCTGCGACTTCCACGTCAAATATATGTTGAAGAAATCATGTCTCCTGGCTAAAGAGGCGAGGAAATTGTTAAAAGAGTTAGCAAATGGCCCGACAGGCACGCCGTTCTCCCATCGGATCACGGCCCTCCGACGAATATCTGGGACGAGGTTCTGTGGCTTGGTACCACTACGGCCGCGCCTAGTAGGTCGCTCGGTACCTACGAATATTTGAAATTCAGGCAAAATATAAATCAATCAATATCGATAATACAAATTAAAATATTAACAGATAAACTATAAAAATCTATACACACCTTTCAATTCGAGGCATCTACGCCTTGCTTGTTCATACCTCTGCTGTGCGATAAGTCGCAAATCATGATAAGCATCCCAATCCTCCTTCACCTTGGTCGGGTCATGGGCTCGCTGATCCAGAATAGAATCCGGCGGTAGTGGCGCAGCTTCTACAGCTGCGCTATATGGCTCAAATCGGCGCTCCTCTAATACATCTGCATGCGGAGGAGGCGACGGCGGCATCTCTGCATGCTGAGCAGGATCAACGAGTGTCTCCGCATCAGGTGGAGCATCTCCTCGTCCTGTGTCCTGTGGCGGCCCGTCATGTGTAGCAGCGATGCGGCCTGCGTAGGAAATGTGAAAAAATAATGTTAGGCTCGTATTAATAGTTTATAGAAATGTACAGATATAATAAATTAATAAAAATACCTGACGTAGAGCCATGTGCGTCGCCTCCAGAATATCTACCAATAAGTCTCTCAAGCGCTCTCTTACGTAATCCTTTTGTCATTTATACTTTGAAAACATAATGAGTACCCAACAAAACTATAATACATGACACAAACTGATACATGATAACCAATCAAACAAATAATATAAAGGCAATACTATAATACATGATACAAACTGATACATGATAACCAGTCAAACAGATAATATAAAGGCAATAC
>BQKN01000106.1:1494285-1509444 GCA_022839385.1 Asparagus kiusianus | reverse complement strand
ACCTTCACCCTCCCCTAACCCTAACCCTAACCCTCCCCTAACCCTAACCCTAACCCTCACCCTCCCCTAACCCTAACCCTAACCCTAACCACTAACCCCTAACCCTAACCCTAACCCTAACCCTAATCCTAACCCTAATTTTTTTATATTATAATTTTAACAATATGAATATTTTTTATTAGGGTTTGATTTTTCCATAATTTTTGGATATTGCAAAAATTAAACTATATAACTATAATCTTAATTTATTATTAGGGTTTTAATTTTTATTAGGGTTTTGATTTTTCCATAATTATTGGGTTTTGCAAAAATTAAACTATAAATAATATTGAGGGGGGATGGGAAGGGGGTACCTTGAGAGAGAGGGGGGAGAGAGATCGATGGCGGCGGCGGCGGCTCCACCCAACGGCGGCGGCGACGAGAGGGGGGCGCGGGTCTGGGAGATCGAGAGAGAGGGGGAAAGAGAGGGGGGTGGTGGGTCTGAGGTGCGGCGAAGGCGGCGGCGAAGGCGGCGGCGAAGG
Organism: Asparagus kiusianus; assembly: GCA_022839385.1. Taxonomy (NCBI): domain Eukaryota; kingdom Viridiplantae; phylum Streptophyta; class Magnoliopsida; order Asparagales; family Asparagaceae; genus Asparagus; species Asparagus kiusianus. The sequence goes on along the minus strand of BQKN01000106.1, from coordinate 1,508,923 downwards.
CGGCGGCGAGGTTGGGGGGTCGGGATCTGGGAGAGAGAGAGGGGGAAAGAGAGGGGGGGTTCTCGGGTTCTGAGAGAAAGAGGGGGGGTTGGTATCGGTAAACACGGGCGCGGGGTGCCCAAAATTTTAGGCGCCCGCGCCCGAAATTTTTTTCCCACCGAAAAGTATTAGCGACGGAAATTTCCGTCGCTAAAAACAGTATTAGCGACGGAAATTCCGTCGCTATATTGGATATACCGACGGAATATATTATTGTCGCTATTATTTTAGCGACGGAAATATTCCGTCGCTAAAATATAATATTCCGTCGCTATAATTGTATTTTCCTACGGCTAAATAGCGACGGAAATTCCGTCGCTATAAGTTATGTTATAGCGACGGAAAATTCCGTTGCTAAAAATCCGTAGGCAATAATCCATTTTCCAGTAGTGTCTGGCCGGTCGATCAGACCAAGCTGGTCAGTCGACCGGATTTGTACACACTACAGGGTGAGGAATGAGTCCTCTGGCCGGTCGATCATGACACACTGGTCGGTTGACTGAACGTGGCTCTGCCTGTAGGGTTTGAAACCAACCTTCTAGCCGGTCGATCGTGACATGTGTGCCAGTCGATCGGATTGGGTTTTCTAGTTTTCCTGGACCGATTGGGACTTTGTTTTGAGACGAATCCTAATTGTATTTGGCTTGATTATTACAAGTTTTCCATCTATGTTGTGTACTTTATAAATGGGGATTGTTTGGGGTTTCTAAACATCGGTGGTTGATTAGAGAAGATTAATTTTGATTAGATTGAAGATTCTAATCAAGGGATTAGGGTTTTAGAGATAATAGAGAGTTTATTCTTTGTTCTTGTGAGATTGTGTGAGAGAGATTTGTAATCTTTTATTACTCACAATCTAGAGAAGGTATTTTCCTTTGCTAATTGAATTGTTTTGTGTGTTTGTTATTCTTCTTCTCAAAAATCACCTTTGATAATTTCGCGATTAAAGGTACTCGCACGACGACTCGTACCGTCCTAGGTGTCGGCCACTTTGTGATCACCTCCACCTTACTTGGATCTATCCACCGCTGGCTCTTCCCCACAATGAAGTCAAGATACACTAGCTCGTCCTTTCCAAATTCGCACTTTTTCCCATTAAGCTTTAGCTATCCGTTCTGCAGCACTTCAAAAACCTTCTCTACATAAACAAAATGCTCCTCCCAGGTCCTGTTGTATACCAAGATATCATCGAGGTAGACTATTACAAAATCCTCTATAAAAAGTCGTAACATATCATTCATGAGCCTCATAAAGGTCGCTGGAGCATTGCACAATCCGAACAACATCACCAACCACTCGAACAAACTCTGCTTGGTCTTGAACGTAGTTTTCCAAGTGTCATCCTCTCGAATCCTCACCTAGTGGTAGCCAGACTTAAGATCTACCTTCGTGAAAAACTTCACCCCATCTAACTGGTCCATAAGATCATCTATCCAAGGTAGTGGGTAATAATTTTTGACCGTTATCTTGTTGAGCGCCCGGTAATCCTCGCACATGTGCCAGCCTCCATCATTCTTAGGAACTAACAAAACTGGTGACCTGCCAGGCGAACAACTCAACACTATCACTCTCGTCTATAGAAGCTCCTGAACTTGTTTCTTGATCTCCTCGAATTCATGTACGGATGTGCGGTAGAGACCTATATTCGATAATAAACTCTCTCCCGACAACATAATCTCATGCTCCACACTCCGCCTTGGTGGTAGTCTTATGATCTACAAAAACAAGTCCGCATACTTGGCCTTCAACGTATCAAGATCTTCCTCCTGAAGCTTGCTCAAGGTAATCAAGCACACCCTACTCAGCTGCTCCTCATAAGGTCTAATGAACAATAAAACAAACTTCTTGCTCGTATTCACTAGACTCTTCACCTGAGTTACCATCACCAAACTCGTCTCATGTGGGAGAGATGTCGAATGAATTATGAACTGATCGTCATCATTGGTGAACGTATACTTCTGGGCCCACCTGTCATAGATCGCGTACATGTCCCAAAAATAAGGATTGCCTAGTATAACTTGGCAAACATCTAATGGAACAATGTCACACATGACCTCGTCAATATACAACTCCTGAAGTGTAAATTTAAAAGTGCATTGATTGATCACACTCAGCCTCGCCTCCTTCTGAATCTACCCTAAAGGATAAGGTTTTGGATGCTTGATCGTCTTCAGACTCAACTTCTAAACCAGGGTCTCGGATATCAAATTCTTCTGACTCTCTGAAGCAACTATGGCATCAACCAAATTGGTCTTCACCTACAACTTAAGAACAAAGAGTTGCTCCCTGGGGTCCTCGTCTTCCTTCGCGGCCTTCTTCAATGCCATAAGGTTAAGACTACTGTTGGACTATGTCATCCTGGGGACTTCCTTTGGACCCTATGCCACTATGTATGCCTTTTTGTCCTCCTCCTTCTTCAACCCTTTCGGCTTCAGATGATGATACTTCTCTCAACATCGATCAGCTACGTGTCATGTATTCTTGTAGAGATTACAAGTCAATCCTGCCTTTCCTGGGTCGCCCTTCTTCTTCTCCTCTTTAGGTTAGGAGCCACTAGACTTGCCCCCTACTTGTTTGACATCCTCCTTTATCTCATTGCCTTTCTTCTTGTTTCCCTCTATGGCAATAGCCTTCACGCTCGCCTCTGCAATCAACTCAACCATGAATAGCTTCATCTCCTTTCGGATGTATTCATTCAAACCAACCATATACTTCATAAAGACCGAGTACTCCTCCGTTGTAATTTTAAGGACCATCGTTTGTTGTTTAAACTCAGTCGTGTATTCTTGAATAGTTTGATTGAATCTTTGGTGCAAGCCGTACCATTTGTACCAACACTCTTTAAAAAATCCCACCGGGTAGAATTGTTTTCTTAGTAACTCTTTAAACTTGTTCCACGACATCGCTTTCTTCTTCTACTTGCAATAGTATTTCCACCACATCAATGCGTGCCCTGAAAGCTTTAATGTTATAAAAACAATCTTTTCTTTTGACGAATAGCCATAAAGAGTAAAATAAGTCTCCATACACTCGATCCAATCATCAAGCCTTTCAACATTAATGCTCCCATAATAAACAAGAATCTCTACTTTAAAATCAATCTTCAAATTTTGGTAAGAACCATTACCCCCCTTGATGTGGAACATCCTGAAGACCTTGACCTCCACATCGAAATCTAAATTTCCACTCTCCCCACCTAACTCTACAGGTTTCTTCTTGGACTTCGAAGAAGATTCCCCCTTTTGGTCCCTCCGTGGATGAGTTCGACGAGCTGTGTGAGAGTTGACCCGATTATTTCGATCTGTTTCTCCAATGCATCAAGCCTCACTGAGTTGTCATTATCCACCATCTTCTTCTTTCTTAATTTCTGGACCTCTTCAAAAGAAATAAGGATCTCGCCTAGCTTCTTGTATTACGATCGAGTAAGGACAATGCACATGACACCCCTTTCATAGGATCTAAAGTCTCTGATACCAACTTGATACGAGTCACCGAGTGAGTACCTTTGATCATAGAATTATTGAAGATATAGATGAGAAGAAAACAACAGGAACACACAAGATAATTCAATTGGCGAAGGAAATTACCTTCTCTAGATTATGAAGAAAAAAAGATCACAAAATCTCTCCTCACAATCTCTCTAGAATAAAGAACAATCTCCCTATTCTGTTTAAAATCTAATCTAATGTTTAGAAACCCTAAACAATCCCTATTTATATGTCTAACAACATTGATAACAAAATCGTAAATAACCAAGTCAAAACCTAATCAGGATTCGTCTCAAAACAGAGTGCAACTCGGCCTGGGAAACTGATCCGGTCGACCGATCTCCCACTATCGGTCGACCGACAAGTGTGTCTTGGTCGACCGACCAGAGAACATGTTTCTCTTTCTATAGTGTGCACTAATCTGGTCGATCGGTGTTAAGTGTTCGGTCGACCGGTCAGAGACTTGTCGCCAGATTCCTGATTTCACTGTTTTCCTACTTTTGACCACTTTTGCCATTACTAACGGCTCCACTCACACCTCTATTATTAAACTCTAATGAGAATCATTTATCCTCAAGCTCTCATGAGGATTGTTAAGCTCCCAAAGAGAGAGAATATACACATGTATCAATCGCGTACATAAGGCTACCAATGGCTGATGAGTATGACACCCTACTCATGTACTCCTTTTCTGCATCTGTCTTGGGTGATTGCTCCTGAGATAGCTTGAATTAACTTCCAAGGGGCGTGCCGACGAGCTTAGCATTCTCCATGTTGAATCTTTGAAGTACCTTCTCAATGTATTTAGCTTGACTCAACTTTAACGTCTCTTCAGCTTCATCTATACTGATTCGCATCCCAAGAATTAGCTTCGATGCACCTAGATCCTTCATAGTAAATCCCTTCACCAACTGCTTCTTTAATTTTTTATCTCTTCTAAACATGATCCTACAACTAACATGTTATCAACATACAACAATAACACGATATAGCCGGACTCGAACTTCTTAAAATAGCAACAATAATATGAATTGTATCTTCCATAGCTATTACTCTGCATGAAGTTGTCGAACTTCTTGACCACTGTCTCGGAGCATGTTTCAAACCGTACAAGCTCTTCTTAGGCCTATACACCATCTCTTCCTTTCCTTCTTCTATAAAGCTAACAGGTTGCTTCATGTAGATTTTTTTATCTAAGTCACCATGAAGAAAGATAGTCTTCATATCTAATTGCTCAAGATAGAGATTTTTAGCATCTAGTAAGCTTAATACCAGTCTGATGGTTGTAAGCTTCACAACGGGGGAAAATATCTCCGTATAATCCACTCCTTCCCGCTATTAGAACCCCTTCATGACTAATCTGACCTTGTACCTCTTGTTTCCATCACTCTTTTACTTGACTCGGTAGACCTATTTATTGTGTAAGGCTTTTTTCTGTGCAGATAGATGGGCTAACTCCTATGTCTCGTTTGAGTGGAGAAAATCCATCTCTTCTTGCATCGCCTACTCCTGCTGTTGAGATTCACTAACTTGCATGGCCTCCTCATAGAACTCCGGTTCTCCGCTATCTACCAAGAGTAAGTAGTCGAGTGATGAGAGATATCTAGGATTCGGTTTGGGTACCCTGGATGACCTCTTAAGCTCCACGCCCTGGGTAGTAGCTTCTATACATGAAGTCTCCTCCGTTCTTCAGTCAGACCTAACATTGTCTTCCCCATATGGAAGTTCCACTAAATCTATGTACTCGGATCCACCTGCATCCTTAGTACTTCTCCCACTACTTTGGTTATCCTTAGCATTGTCCCTGTCCTTGTACATCACCTCCTTATTGAATATCACATCTCTGCTCCTGATGATTTTCATGTTCTTCTCATCTTAAAGACGATACTCGAACTCATCAATAGCATATCTAATGAATGTACACTTCTATGACTTAGCTTCTAGATTGTCTCTGACATGGCCACTGATATAAACATATGCCATGCAACCGAAGACCTTCAAATGTGAGAGATTAACCTTCTTGCCACTACAAACCTCTTCTGGAATCCCAAAATCCAATAGAACTGATGGCTCATGATTAATCAGATAAGCTGCTATATGCACCGTGTCCGCTCAAAATATCTTAGGTAGACCTACATATAAACGCATGCTCCTCGTACGCTCTGTCAATGTCATGTTCATCATCTCTGTGACGTCATTCTGTTGCAGTGTCCCTGGAGTAGTCCTCTCTAAACAAATCTTATTTAGAGCACAGAACCTCTTGAACTCTTCCAGCTCATATTATCCACCATTGTCTGATCTCAGACACTTCACCTTTAGATCTGTCTCGTTCCCTACCATAGCTTTCCACTTCTTAAGGATCCTGAATACCTCTGACTTATGCTTCATGAAGTATACCCATACCTTCCTCGAGTGATTGTCGATAAAGATGATATAGTACGCCGAGCCTCCAAGAAAAGACAAGCTAGTTGGACCCTAAATATCTATATGGACAAGCTCTAGCTTCTGAGCTTTAGATGGCCTTCCACCCTTCTAAAAGCTGACCCTCTTCTGCTTCCCGTAGATGCAGTCTTCACAAACACCAACTTACACTGAGTCGATGCCGGTTAGCTTTCCTTGTGAGTGTAGAATCTTCATACCCTTCTCACTCATGTGTCCCAACATATTGTGCTACAAATCTGCACCCTCCTTGCTAGCTACAATTGTGAGGGTGTCACTCACATGTGAAGTAAGGTAGAGAGTTTTTGTTTTGTTATCGCGGGCAACCGCCATAGTACCAATGGAGATTTTCCACGAATCCCTAGTGAATGTTAAAACATAGCCTTTCGCTCTAAGTTAGCCTACCGAAACAAGATTCCTCTTTAGTTTCGGTACGTGTCTGGCATTCTTCAGATTCTACTTAGAGCCCTTCATCTGAATCTGCATGTTGCCTCTTCTAATAATACTACAAGGCTCGTTATCCCCCAACCATACTTTTCAAAAGTCCCCTGCTACATTGTTCTGAAGAAGCTTCCTATAAGTAGTGGCGTGGAAAGAGGCTCCTGAATCAATTACCCATGAATCAGAATCACTGTCCATAGCAAGGATCAATGCATCTTGCATAAGATGAGCCTCATGCTCATTCGCATCCTTCTTTTGCACTTTGCAGACTGAAGACATATGGCCCTCCTAGCCGCAGTTCTAACACTTTCCTTTGATAGGCCTAATCTTCAAGTTCGACCTCTTCTTCTTTGACTTTGACCGATTCCTATTCTGGTTACCCTTATTACGGCTTCGGCCTCTCTGCTTGAGATTTAGGGCTAAACCTGAACCTTCTGATTAGGACGATTTCCTTCTAACCTCCTCGGATAGAATCATACTAACAACCTCACTCAGCTTCAACTTCTCCTTCCCCGCTGAGTTGCTAATTACGGTCATGCAACTTGCCCAACTATCCGGTAACTGCGATAGAATCAATAGGGCTTGAACTTCATCATCAAACATGATGTCCACAGAGATAAGTTGATCAACAATCATCTTAAACTCGCTGAGGTGCATTGTGAAGGAGCATCCTTCTACCATCTTGAGGTTGAAGAGCATTTTGATGAGATACATCTTGTTTGCGGCTGACGGTTGCTCGTACATCTTCGCGAGCACTTCCATAAGCTCCACCGTCGTCTTCTCCTTCAATATATTATGGGTGACTAATTTGGCAAGCGACAATCTGATCTGCCATAGAGCCTTTCGATCCAATATTTTCATGTCCTCGTCTGATTCCTCCTTCTTCTTTCCCTTAGCCTTACCCATCAACGGATGGTAAAGGTCCTTCTAGTACAGATAGTATTCCATCTGCGACTTCCGGTAGGCGAAGTCTAACCCGTCAAACTTCTCAATCTTCAATTTGATTTCCTCTGTCATGGCTCTCGTACAAATCTTCTGAACGAAGTTCTTATACTAGTTGTTAGGTATTTGACTCACGCAATTGTATCCATGCCCTTCTGAAACTTGTGCTAAGAGTTTAACAAGTAGGAAAATCACCATGAATAAAAGAAAAACTTGCAGGAAAGAATAATCAAACCAGAGAATACCAAATTTAATGAGGTTCGATAAACGTGCCTACATCCTCGGGAGCCACACCACAAAAACTTGATTTATTGAAGAAGATTATAATGCTCGCAATAAGTCTCTCTCTAAGATATCTGATCTCAAAGTGCCATCAAAAACTCTCTTTTTTCGTGTTCTACAAACCATAAAAACATATCAAGGTATATATAGTATCGTGACCCAAATCAGTTTCCTAAATGAATCAGGAAACTGGAAAAATCGATTCCGGTTGACCGGACCATGTGTGTCGGTCGACCGGCCAGAAAGCAGTTTCTTACAGGGTTTTCATGCACCTTTTTGATCAATCGGTTCATCACCTTCAATCGACAAATTTGTCACTCTCAGTCGACCGACAACATAGCTTCGATTGACCAGCCAGAGCGTGTTCCTGAGCTCGTCTTCTACAGTCCCTTCAGTCGACCGGGTCACTCTGTCGGTCAATCGACTTGATATTTTTCAACCTCGCGGATTTGTTTCATGTTTCGGTCTTCACACTTCCAAAACGAACAATATAGACACAATAATTTCACTCTAGGAATATATTTGTGAAAATTTCATCTAGGATAAAAGGGCCAAAAGAAATTGTTAAACATGGGATTTATCTTGCTAAAATGAAACTACAAGAACAATAAGCTACAAAATAATGTTTACTAGGCGCCTTATGTGCAACATGAATCCTATCAGAATTCTCCACATATGCAAGCATGAGTTCTAACTGCTAAAGGGATCAGTGAAATCCCTAACCTGCCCCCTTCTTTTGCGTGTGAAAGGCACTGATTGTCTTCTCATCTACATAGGGGTGGATGTACATTGTGCCCCGGGTTGGCAGTTACACCCCTAATGGTGTGTTTGGATGGAGGGTAGATGAGCGAAGGGGAAGGAAATTTTGGATTTAACCTTGTTTTGGAGTTTTATTAGGAGGGTAGAGGAGAGGAAGTTAGAGAAATTTTACACTAAAATCTTACCCTCCAAACTGGAGGATAAAGGAGGGGAAGGGAAGGGAAGGAAATGTTTAACCTTCCTTTCCTTCCCTTAGTGATCTCTCAAGCAGGCCATAAAGTTTTAGTTTTTTTGCATTTAACCCCCTTAGAAGATCATACTTTGCCCCCTCCCCCCAAAGTTCAAACAGATTGCATCTTTTATACGTGACCCAAGTCACCCAATAGACAACAACCCCTTCATTTAAGCCATTTAAAACCTATAGACGCAAGCCCAAAAGCTAAAAAAGCCCCAAATTGATATTACTCAATGAAGCCCCTGTCCTTCGATCCCAAGAGCACGGAGGACGGAGCAATCCCTAGTTTGAGGGTCATTGGTTCATCTCCATCTCCATCTCCCGTCATGATTCTCCCATCGACGTGTTGTCCCCCTTGACGGCCTTCGCCTCCTGTGTGGCGAGTGATGCAACGAATTTTATTATTATTTTTTTTCCTTTTTTTGTTTGCTTAAATATTTGATGAGATGAATTATAAAGATTTGATAAATTATGATGTGCCTAATGAATTCAAGTATAAATATTTGTCCCTCGGTGACATGATCCCTCTAATTTTGTGAATTAGATAAATGAATCTGAAAAAATGAATCTGAAAATAAATGAACTCTAGAAGAATAAAGAGGTTGGTCTTATTATTTGCAATTGAAAACATAAAATAGCATTTTTTTATTTCCTAGTTGGTTATTGAGTAAATATAATTATATTTTGATGTTGATTGTTATGTTGGAATTTTTTAGTTATGGATAAATTTCTCAAAAGAAAATCCCCAATGGAGCAAGAGCAACCATCAACTACTCCAATTTCAAATAATCTCGAGTATTTACAACATAGTTCAAAGCGAAGTAACAGAATGAACTTAAAAAAAAATCTTCCGGTGGATCAGGGTCATCGACCAAGGATTTTAGAGTATCATCCAAATGATCAAGATAATATTCGACAAGCCTATTTACAGAAGAGTCCTTGTCAACCACTCCAACATAAATTTCCACAAAAAAAGAAGTAATTTACGTCGTTTCTATCATAGTTGGTTTAATAAATTTGTAAATTGGCTTGAGTATAGCATCTCAAAAGATGTTGTATATATTTTTACTTGTGTTGCTATCTTATGAAGCCTAATCTTGGACAACAAGGTGGTGATTGTATTATCACCAATGGATATTCAAATTGGAAAAGAAAGAGAGTTTAGTGAAGCATGTTGGTGGTCTGAATAGTGCCCATAATGAAGCTTGGGCTTAATGTCAGACTTTAATGAAGAAAAAGCAACACAATAATGTTGTTATTTCCAAACCATCTGATCAAGCTAAGGAGGATTATCATATTCACTTGACAATAACAATCAATTAAATTTGATTTCTTTTACATCAAGCTTTGGCATTTTGAGGCCATGATGAATTTGAGCATTCTAATTTCAAGGAAACGTTTTTGAGCTTATATATTTTGCTTCTAATCAAAATATTACTTTTGGTAATGTTTTGAAAAGAGCCTGTGGAAATCTGAAACTAATAGCACCTAACAATTACTAAAGGATATTGTGAGTGTTGCTACCAATGAAACGACTCAAGTTATTATTAATGATTTAGTGATGATTTATTTGCTATTTTGATTGATGAATCTTTTCATGTATCAATCAAAGAGCAAATGGCCGTGGTCGTGCATTATGTAGGTGAGAAATGACACGTCATTGAATGTTTTTGTGGGGATTGTTCATGTTTCCTTGATTACCACATTATCCCTTAAGGAGGCAATTGAGTCTTTATTTTCAAAGCATGAACTAAGTTTATCAAGAGTACATGGTCAAGGTTACGATGATGCTAGCAACATGCAAGGGGAATTTAATGGTCTCAAAATATTGATCATGAAGGAGAATGGGTCTTCTTTCTATATCCATTGTTTTTAATATCAACCTCAATTAGCACTCGTAAGTGTTGCAAAGCAACAAACTGAAATTGCTTTACTATTTATGATAATCACATTTTTATTAATTTTATACCCTTATTATCTATTTCGTTTAAATAAAAATATCACTAATAAACATGTTTTATCTTAATTGCAGGCTGATGAAGAATAGATGAATAAAAGCTCAAAAAGAACTTAAATTTCCTTATTTTTTAACCTTTTATTGAGGCCCGGGATTAAGCCAAGAAATCCACAGAAGCCAAAGAAAGAATGATCCAATTTGAAAAGAAATCAATTCAAAATCATGTTTAAGATGATTAGCCACAAAGAAATGGCGATATCTCTCAATTCGGAAGGCAAAATTTAAAATATAATATACAAAAATCGCCTATCTCGAGAGACAGAGCTAACTGTATTTTTAAAATTTTAGAATTCTAATTGGTTGCTGACCAATTGGTTCGTAACAAACTTATTTTATGGCTAAGATTTAATCCTTGGAGCCCAAGTAAAATCCAATGGTTCTTGTTACTTATTGTAGGCTATAAATAAGGGAAAAGAGTGAAGGCTTTAAGTGTGAAAAGGTTTATAATAACTCCTTTTGGATAGGATGGTTACCGTTAATTGAAAAGACCTTTTAAAATTATAATTTTTTATTACAATTAATAAAATAAATTTTTTACCTCTTTATATTTTTTCTCTTCTCTTTTTTGATGATGAAGATGAAAATGAAGATGGGATAAAGATGAAGATCAAGATGAAGGTTTGTCTTCATCAAGAGGCTAGAACCCTCTTGGAATATAAATTTTCTCTTTTATTTTTTTATTTTTTTATTTTTTTGTAATATTTTCTTTTCTTGCTTTAGATATTCAAGGGGCTAGAACCCTCTTGAATTAGATTTATTTTTATGCATTGTAAAGTAGATTTACTTTTATATCTTTATTTTCTTATAATTATTTTGTAGTATAAATTTTTTTTCTTGTATAGTTTAGATTTTATTTTTCTTGGACTATTCGCCAAGAGGCTAGAACCCTCTTGAGAATTAGTTTCTATTTTTGTTCATTCTTTTCCTTTCATTCTCTTACTTAGAGGCTAGAACCCTCTTTGGAGTTAGTTTTTATTTTCATTCTCTCCCTTTTATTTCTTTGTTTTTATTTTCTAAGATGTGGAACTAATTCTTGTAAGAATTCTAGAATTGTATGAAACTAGTCTAATTTATTTTATGAATTGTGAATTACTCTCTTGTACTTAAAACGATCATGTTTAGGATAATTAACTAGAGAACTACTTGGTAGGAGGAATTCTAGAATTACTATCTAGTTGTTGTTCTTTTCATAAATATTAATTTTATTTACCTGATAATTTGATAGGTTATAATTTTCTTAAGTGGTTTGATAGTCTATGCTTAATAAATCTAAAGTAAAATATAAAAAAGAGGATAATCATAATTTACAATTAAAATTAGCTGGTGAATTCAATTCTAGATACCTCATAACTTAATTTAATCATCCATCTGTTAGCCTTATGGTTATGAGCCTACTCCCTAATCTTATTTTGATTATTACAAATAATTCCTAACATTATCCGTCGAGTGCTTTTATTTGTTTTGTTAGATAATCTACACAAATATCAAAGTTGGAGGTTGGTTGGACTTACGTTTACACGATCATATCCATTAGAGGATGGAAGGAATCGGAATAAAACCATTAATAATTTAAGTTAAAGATTCAAGATCAATCTTCATCCACAAAGCAAATCAAGACAAGCGTATTGAAGATCATCAAGCTTGGGTACATTAGTTTAGGTTTATATTATGTGTGTTAATACTTTAAAGCTCAAACTACACACATAAACATTTTGTTTTTATCATATTATATGTTTTCGAGAAAATAACTTGTTTATAGATTAAAGACTTGATTATAACTGTTAAACATCTTTTATAAAGTCCATTAATCCATTTAAAAGAAGTTTCAAACTTGTTTGAACTCGTTTTGTCAAAATCAAGTTTTTAACAAGTTCATGCTCGTGCATGTTTTTGCAAAATAGATGATATTTCACAAATTTAAAATGTAATTTGAGAAAAAAAATTCTGACACATTCTATTACATGTTTATAAACATTTCCAAAGTTTTTATCATTTTTGGAGTTTATTTACTATGTCAAATTGATTTTACAAAATCGGGTGGTTCAGCAGTTTTCAGAATCTAAAATATTTGTTGTATTCAAATATTTATTTCTCACAAATGAGAAGTGATATTTCAAAAATTATTTTTTTAAAATGGTTATCTACATATATAGAAACCTTACGCAAAATTTTATTATTTTTGGAGTTGATTTGATATTTTTAATTGATTTTATAAAACACTATAACAGCTAGTTTTTCAGAATACTGGATTTTCGGGTTTTTTTTTAATCTTTTTACTTGGTTTTATTAGACCCTAGGGGGTGATTAGGGTCTTATGCTAATCTAATTTGATTTTATGCTAATTAAAACTAATAACAAGTTATCCTAAAAAGTATAAAATACAACAAGATATATGAGCTAGGATAAGTAATATGAACAAAGAGATATATCCTAGCAATGAGATATATGCAAGGATATACAAATTAACACAAGGGTGAAATAAATATAAACAAAACAAGAATGATAGTGTACAAATAAATAATGTAAACACACAATATGATCACGGAGTTCGGACCTTCCGTCCTACGTCTCCGCTCCCCACTCCCGGGGAGAAATCCACTATCACAACCGGGTTTTCTATGCTCACTCAAATAACGTTTACACCTCACAATGTCGGTTTTCAACGTTCACCGTTCAACATTCACAATCACTCACAATGTCGATTTTCAATGCTCACCGATCAACGTTCACTCCTCACACTCGGTTTTCACCGAAAACTTTACAACACTAACAATGTAACTACAATAAAGTGTTCTCTAACATGAATGAGAACTTAATTAAGCACAACTCAATTGTTACAATCTCTCACGACCCCAATATACTATGTATGTAAATACTAAAAGCTCAAGTGGGTGTATGTAACAATGAGATTCAATAAAAAAAAAATTAAACTAAACTCAATTATGAAAATCTAGCTTATAGAGATGATAATCAATAAACAATATAAATACAAAGCTAGAAATTGAGTTTAGAAAACTTCTCTATAGATAACAAGAGAGAGGGAGAAGATTGAATGCTCAAACACCAAAGGATGATCTCCACTTGCTCTTGTGAAAATTTCTTCACAAACAAACTCTTTTAAAACAAACTTGAACCAAAATTAAACACCCTTAAACTTGTTTAAAATCTTTCTTGGTTGCCTATAAGAACTGAGGTATAAGGGGGTATTTATATGCAATCCCAAACCCAAGAGAAAGCTAAGAAAAGACCAAAAAACCAGCTCAAAAATGGCTCTAGAAACTAGCCGTTACAGGATGAATGATAGTTTGGCGGTCAACCGTGAGCAGCTCAGAAACAGAATATAGGCTCTGGACATCAGCCGGTCGACCGTGGCGGTCGATCGTGAAACTCTTTGGACTGCATCCGGTTGACCTCCACGATCGACCGTGAGCCATCAAAACACATATTGAGTCTCTGGACTCAAGGCGGTCGACCGTGACGGTCGATCGCAAACTGACATTTGCAAATTGATAGGTTTGAACGATTTTCTGATTTTAAAACCTTGTTTAAAAATATCAAATAAATTCTAAAAAATATAAACTTTGGGAAATGATTGTAGACTTAAAAATACACATGCTACAAAAACTAGTTTTTAAAAAGGACCTCCCAAATGTAAAATATCATTATTTTACAAAATAGTCCAAAACATAAAAATGTGATATACATGAATTTTGATATTTTAGCTTAACCATGTTTTGAAACATTACAAAATGATTATATAGACTTAATAAAAGATGTATATGATTGTTATTAAGTCCATAAACCAAGAAAATAATATTTTCACAAAATTGCATATTTTGCAAACTTTTCAAAACAATAAATATGATTTCATGAACTAAATAGAATTGATATTGATGAAATTATATATATGCATATAAGTATGAAACAAGAAATGTATTTTCAATTGTATTCATTTGTTTCATAAATATAAACTTGAAAACTATAAAAACAAAACTT
>BQKN01000106.1:1460737-1484285 GCA_022839385.1 Asparagus kiusianus | reverse complement strand
TATATATATATATATATATATATATATATATATATATATAAACATACCACATTTTGCCTATAAAAACTTACATAACTATCGTCAGATATGCTAACGTACAATGAAAATGTTTATGTATTTAACGCAAATACAAGGATGAAAAATGTGTGATACACACCTTACATTTATTTATTATAGGAAGTGTTTTATAAAAACTATATTAATCCATCTTTTTTCCTTTCAGTCTCCAAACATGTAAAATTCAAACTACATGAAATGAGATTTTGGCTAATACATATCCTTTTACAGGGTTTTTTTCATTTATGGAAACCATATTTAAAGTTAGCCTAATAGATAGAAACCACTGTTAATTTTTTTAAAACACGAACTACCCTTAAAGGCTTAAACTGTAGAATTGGCAGCTGAATTGGCAGAATCAGGTTTCACCTCAGGATTCAGGTTGACAGGGTGGCGGTCGACCAGTGCGGTCGACCGCTTTCATGCACAAGGCTTACTGGGCATCTGGATTGGTGGCGGTCGACCGCGGCGGTCGACCGCAGAAGTTTCTGTTTTGCGGGCTGTCGACCGGCGCGATCGAGCGCAGAGTCTCTGGACGATGGAGCTGCTGCTGGATGGAGGGCGGTCAACCGGTGCGGTCGACCGCGATGGATCGCGATCGACCGCACCGGTCTACCGCCGAAGCTGTTTTGGGCTGGGTCTGTTTTCCAGACCCGTTTCATTTGGGTTTTCTATAAATACCCAAACTCGATTTTAGGGTTTGCAAGCAAGGAGTTTTAGCAGCCATTGAGGGTGAGTTATTGGGCTTCTATTCTATGAGCGATTGGAGAGATCAAGAGTGAGTTGTTATGGGTTTTGGTGAGAGATTTGTAACCCTAGTTTGTTCCTCTTGATTTCTAATAGTGAAAACTCCCCCTTCCTTGCCCGTGGACGTAGGCATCTCGCCGAACCACGTAAATCTGGTGTTGATTGTGTTTGTGCTTGATTGATTGTTTGGTTTATCTTCTCTCGGCAATTGGTATTGGATCTCGGCATAGGGGCTTCTCCCCAACAAGTGGTATCAGAGCTCCGGGCAACGCTTGGGCTTTCTGGAGGTGTAGATCAGTTGAGAAGTTTCTCTAGAGCTTTGATTGGTGATAAAGGTAGAATCTTTGTGGTAAAAATTCTATCTTTGGTCGATTTTTGGATCTATTTCCTATTTGTTTCGCAATTGTTTATTGGGTGCTTTGAGATATATGGCCGGAAAAGATAAAAATGGGGAGGGTTCTTCTAGTGTGAAGGCCGCCCAAAGTTTGAGTATACATTTTATGAAAATAGATGTGGAAAAGTTCAACGGCACAAATAATTTTGGACTTTGGTGATATGAAGTCATGGATGCGCTAAATACGCAAAATCTGGAAGATACGTTGGAGTTGGACGGGAAATCGGACAACATGGATGAAAAGGTTTAGAATAAAATAAATAGAATGACGTGTGGTGTGATTAGGTCTTGCCTTACCCAAGATCTAAAATATGATGTGATGAATGAAACTTCGGCAAAGAAGATTTGTGAGGTCCTAGAGGGAAAATATTTGACGAAGAGCATCGAAAATCGTTTGCATTTGAAGAGGAGGCTTTATCGCTTTCAATTGAAGAATGGGACATCCATTAGTGATCACATGAATCACTACACGAAGCTACTTACAGATTTGGCGAATATAGATGTTATAGTTGAAGATGAAGACAAGACATTGTTGTTATTGAGTTCCTTGCCCGACGAGGAATATGAGACCTTCGTCCTCACTCTTATTAATGGGAAGGCATCTCTTTCGTATAGTGAGGTCACCGTAGCTCTTGTGAATTATCAACTTCGAAAGAAGGACAAGGAGACTTCCATTGAGCCGGTTGCGGGGGCATTGATTGCAAGAGCTAAAAGTCTAAACCGTGGTAGAAGGTCGCAGTCTAGAGGAGGGCATCCTGCAGTTGGTAGGAATCAGTATGTCTTTTGTAGAGAGGATGGACATTGGAAAGCCGAATGCCCAAAATTGCAAGCCGGGAAGAATAAGGGGAAAGCTACTCAAGCTTCACAGGCTAATGTTGTCAAGGCTATTAGCGACATGTCAGATTCAGATTCTTTGGGCTATTCGTGCCCAGCTCTTCCGTCAGTTGATGTTGCCGACTCCACCGAGTGGATGTTGGATTCTGGTGCTACTTACCACATATGTCCTAGAAGGGATTGGTTCTCCAGCTTTTAGGAGTTGGAAAGAGGGGATGCTATTCTTATGGGTAATGATCACAGATGCCCTATTGGTGGTATTGGTACCGTTCGGATTCGGATGAGTGACGGGATGATTCAGGAGTTGGCTGATGTGAGGTTCGTTCCTCAACTAAGGAAGAACATCATTTCACTTGGTGTATTGGAGGTAGCAGGCTATAGGGTGACTTTGGCGGATTCACGCTTGAAGGTCACATCGGGGTCCATGATTGTGATGAAGGGTGTCAGGAGGAGTAACTTATATTATCTGCTTGGGAGCACGGTGATTGATAGAGCACTGATGACTTCTATGGCTAGACTGTGGCATTGTTTGATGTTGGGATATTTTGTTGGTTATACCGTGCACAAATTGTTGAGGAGTACTATGACCTGCAGATTGAAGTCCTGTGAGCATATTGGAATGAGCGAGAAGACCGAGGTGGAGTTTAGCACTTCTATCCATCGATCGAGGGGTCTTGTTGGAGGTGTTCAGTCAGGCATTGGGGGGCTTTCCGAGGATGCATCATCGGGAGGTAATCGTTATTTTGTTTCCTATGTTGAGGATTGTACTAGGCATATTTGGTTTGCAACTAAGTCCCGTTGGTGTAAAAGCCCTAGTAGTCCTTAACAGTTGGAGGAGGTGTATGGGTAGAAAGGTTACCAGTCGTACTTGTTCTAGTAGGAGACCTTTCTTGCATTGGTGTCGAGCTCATGGCAGTTGGAGACACTTCAGAGGAGAGGAGACAGTGGGGCGACGTGATGAGATGGCGGATTTAGTGAGCCTTTCTTTTCTGGAGGAGGATCGGCGTTGGTTGTCGAGCAGTGGATCTGGTATTCAGGCTTCGACAGGTTTGGGTCATCTTATGAGGTTGCCGACTGCCGCGTATAGAGTTGTTAGATCTGGTGGAGCTGTTTCAGATTTTGGTTGGCGTCGGATATTGGGCTACCCAGCACTTGGTCACATCGTGGATGTGAGATTGGATCCGATTGCGCATTTGGGATTCAGAGGCTCGTTTGTCTATCAGTGGGGAGCTTCTGAGTTTGGTCTGAACATGTTTGTCACTTTGGACTCTCGGCAGGTGGAGAGTATTGATCAGGTCAGAGGGATATCGCAGCGTGTGGAGGTTGATGCTACTCCACATTGGGTGGGGATTTCCCCACATACTCCAGGTCATTCTGTATTGTTTGGAATTCCAGCTGAGGTGGCACAGCGTGAGAGTCATTTATTTATGGGTGCAGATGATGAGGTGGTTGATTTGGATGCAGCTGGTGGATATGTTTTGGATACGGCCATTGTTACACCTCAGGTGGAGGTGTTAGATTGTTTTCAGATTGGGGTCGTTGATGATGCTATCAGCCGCAGGTTGGATTGAGGGCCTTTGGAGGCCATTGGTTGAACTACGTGGAGGCTTGATTCCTTGGAGAGGATACGTAGGCAGTCAGTTTTTGATGCAGCCGATTTGGTGAGTAGACACTATTGGTTTTAGGGTGAGTGTTTGCACTCCCGTTTGGTTGGTGTCGACTCAGTTCGATTTGGTGAGCAGACACAGTTGTTTTGGGGTTGAGTGTTCGCACTCCCGTTTGGGTCTCGACGTGTTGTGGATGGAGTCCGTTGTCATGAGTCCGTTGCCATGGCGTACTGGATGCAGCAGTTGAGGCATTGGTTTGGTCGGTGTCGGCTCAGTTTTGGGAAAACGTTCGCCGAGGTGGAGATTTGTAGAATTGGCAGCTGAATTGGCAGAATCAGGTTTCGGCTCAGGATTCAGGTTGACAGGGTGGCGGTCGACCGGTACGGTCGACCGCTTTCATGCATAAGGCTTACTGGGCATCTGGATTGATGGCGGTCGACCGCAGAAGTTTCTGTTCTGCGGGCGGTCGACCGGCGCGGTCGACCGCAGACGTCTCTGGACGATGGAGTTGCTGCTGGATGGAGAGCGGTCGACCGGTGCGGTCGACCGTGATGGATCGCGGTCGACCGCACCGGTCAACCGCCGAAGCGGTTTTGGGCTGGGTCTGTTTTCCAGACCCGTTTCGTTTGGGTTTTCTATAAATACCCAAACTCGGTTTTAGGGTTTGCAAGCAAGGAGTTTTAGCAGCCATTGAGGGTGAGTTATTGGGCTTCTATTCTAGGAGCAATTGGAGAGATCAAGAGTGAGTTGTTGTGGGTTTTGGTGAGAGATTTGTAACCCTAGTTTGTTCCTCTTGATTTCTAATAGTGAAAACTCCTCATTCCTTGCCCCGTGAACGTAGGCATCTCGCCGAACCACGTAAATCTGGTGTTCGATTGTGTTTGTGCTTGATTGATTGTTTGGTTTATCTTCTCTCGGCAATTGGTATTGGATCTCGGAATTGGGGCTTCTCCCCAACATAAACATGGTTTAACCTGCAATCAACTACTTTTCCTAATTTTCTGTTCACTTTTAACATGAACTGCCCAATTCGCCCTCAATTAAAATATGTGCTTTGCACGTGAGTTGGCATTTCTGACCAAAGCGCGCGCGCACACCCCAACGCCGGCATCCTATCTACATTTTGGTCATCAATTTGATGTGGGCATGTGCCCTCGACATTGTAGGTGGTCCACCTTGAAGTGAAGGTAAGTTGAATTGAAAATTTACTTTAAATTTTATCATTTAATTTGGAATCTTGTGCTTTGCACCATATTTAGGGTTTGTTTTATTAAAATTTTATTTTGATTTCATGAAACTGGGTGAAGTATAGGAGGTCTATTTGCAATAAACCCTATTAATATGATCATTCCTCTCTTCCCTACAAAGTGTTTCCTCTTTTTTGGGATTTTTTCCAATTAAAAATAATCAAATGTTGTGATGCCTTTGAATCTTATGTTGAAGTGTCATTTTTGATGGAAACAATCGAAGTTAACTAATTTAAGTACCCAAAAATTTCCTGAATATTTTCATTTATATACTTTGGCATGATTGCTTATGCAGTTTAGTACCTCAAAGTTAATTTCTATTAAATGACCTCAAAGTTTTTTAGTTCATTGTTAATGTTATTGATGAACATATGTCACTATACCATTGAAGGATGTACGAGTTTTTCAACCTGGTGGTAGTTTCATGTGGGATAGGGGGAATCTGAAGTATGTTGGTGGCAAAGTTCATGTTAAAGATGTTCATATTATATACATTTTTTTTTCCTCTTAGTGGGAGTTGAAAGATGTTGTTATAAATGACTTAAGTCATTACCATTTACTAGAGTTGTGGTATAAGATTCCTTTGTTAGATCTAAAACTTGAGATCTTAAAACCATATAGCCATGATTAATTCAAAGAGATTAAAAGAAATATAAAAGAACGGAAGCTTATACCTGAATCCATTGATTGATCTTGATTTTGGGTTTTGGATCTTCTAACCTTAGGGTTTTCTCTTTGGCCGAATTTCTCTCTTAGATGGGGTGAAGAGAATTAGAGAAAATTATAACCCTAGATTAGGGACCATAACCCCTTATTTATAGGTGTTGTACTTTTGCAATTTGGCCCCTCAACAAATCACAATTACAACCTGGTATCTGCACATATAACATCATGACTTATTTAAATACCCATTAACCCAAATTAATTGATCACTTTAGTGGGTTATCCTGAAAGATAGCAATACACAATGATTAATCATATGTGCCCATAATTAGATTTATTAGATTAAATCCAACAATCTCCCACTTGAGCACCATATGATTCCTTAAATTGTGTATAACCTTATGAGCTCAAAATTGCTATCACTGAAAAGGTATTTCCGAACAATCTCGTCTATTAACTATATCAATATAGGATCAAAGCGGCCTTTGTCACATTTATCGTGACTCGACCCATCAATGGTCACATATACCAATACAATCAAACGACATAAATCAATCATGGATGTGCAGCATAAAAATTACATGCAATGTGATCAGTACATGTCTATTTTCAACTGGTCCTCCTTTAGTGAGGTCAAAACCAAACATAATGTAACAGAGTGTCTTAACTGAATACTTTATTCTGATCAGACAATACAACCAAAAAACATAAAGCACCACAATTACAAACTCCCACTAAATCATAATATCCTCAAATATTACCACACCCATATGAGCAGTATGCTCATGAAAATGAAAGACCTTGGGTGGCAATACCTTAGTAAGAGGATCAGCTATCATGGAGTTTGTCCCAATGTGTTCTATGGATATTTGTCCACTCTGTACCCTTTCTTTCACAACCAGGAACTTAATGTCAATATGTTTTGACTTGATTGAGCTCCTGTTGTTATTGGAATACATTACTACAGATTTATTGTCACAATATAACCTTAGTAGTCTTTTAACATTTTCCAAAATGCGCAGTCCCATGACAAAATTTCGCAGTCATATTCCCTGATTAGATGCCTCATAGCAAGCTACAAACTCTGCTGCCATAGTGGAGGAAGCTACTAGTGTTTGTTTGACACTTTTCCATGATATAGCTCCTCCTGCTAACATATAAATGTAGCCTGATGTAGACTTTCTGCTATCTTGGCATCCAGCAAAATCAGAATCCGAATACCCAATGACCTCCAAATTTTCTGATTTTCTGTATGTGAGCATGTAATCTTTTGTTTTCTGAAGATACCTCATAACCCTTTTGACTGCTATCCAATGATCCATACCAGGATTGCTTAAGTATCTGCCTAACATCCCAACAATGTACGCAATATCCGGACGCGTACATACCTGAGCATACATTAGACTTCCTACAGCCGAAGCATAAGGAATCTTCTGCATTTCCTGAATTTCAAGGTTACCTTTAGGGCACTGATTGAGACTAAACTTGTCTCCTTTAGCAACAGGGGTATCTCCTGGTCTGCAGTCTTGCATGCCAAACCTTTTAAGTACCTTATCGATATAGCTCTTTTGTGATAATCCAAGAATACCCCGAGAGCGATCTCGATGTATCTGGATCCCTAATATAAAAGAGGCGTCCCCAAGATCTTTCATCTTAAATTTCTTTGATAGAAATCTCTTGGTTTCGTGCAACATGCCTATATCATTAGTGGCAAGCAATATGTCATCGACATACAGAACCAGAAAGATATACTTACTCCCACTGAACTTGTGATATACACAGTCATCAATAATGTTCATCTCAAAGCCGAACGAGATAATTATTTGTTGAAACTTGTGATACCATTGACGAGGAGCTTGCTTGAGTCCATAGATGGATTTCTTTAATTTGCAGATCATATTCTTTGGGTCTCCCGACACAAAGTTTTCTGGTTGCACCATATAGATCATCTCATCAATGTCGCCATTGAGAAATGCAGTCTTAACATTCATCTGATGTAACTCAAGATCATAATGAGCAACAAGTGCCATGATTGTTCTAAATGAGTCTTTCGATGAAACCGGAGAGAAAGTCTCTGTATAATCAATGCCTTCCTTTTGAGTATAGCCTTTAGCCACAAGACGTGCCTTATACCTCTCCACATTACCGTTTGCATCCCGCTTGGTTTTAAAAATCCATTTACAACCAATTGGTTTTGCACCTTCTGGTAACGGGACAAGTTTCCAAACCTTATTGTCTTGTATAGACTTGTACTCTTCATTCATGGTATCAATCCACTGTTGAGAGTTAGAACTTTTCATGGCCTGAAGGAAGTTGATTGGATCATCTTTCAACATTCCACTACTTTCCTCATGTTCTTGGAGAAATACAATATAATCATCCGGAATAGCATTTCTCCTTTCTCTCGTGGATCTCCTTAATGGCACTGGTTCTTGAGGTTGTTGAGTTTGTTCTTCTGGAACAGGGAGTTGTTCAACATTGTCATCTTGAGGTTCCGGATTTACTTCTTGAGCAACAACAGGTATAGGAACCTGAATATTGTCAAAAATAACTGTATGGATTGGGTCTGACGCCAATTCCTCCTCAAACAATGTCTCTAACCTTATTTCTCCCCCCAAACTTAACATCCTCAAAGAATGTTGCTGTTCCCGTCTCAAAAATATTCCTTAGTGTGGGATCATAAAACTTATAGCCCCTAGAGCGTTCAGAGTACCCAATAAAGTAGCTGCTAACGGTTTTAGAGTCCAATTTCTTTTCATTTGGCCTATAAGGCCTTGCCTCAGCTGGACATCCCCAAATATGTAAATGTTTTAAACTGGGCTTTCGACCAGTCCAAAGCTCATAAGGTGTTTTAGCAACTGCTTTACTTGACACTCTATTCAGAATGTAAGCTGCTGTCTTAAGTGCTTCTCCCCAGAGTGACTCTGGTAAAGAAGAATGAGCAATCATACTTCTTACCATATCCTTAAGAGTCCTGTTTCGTCTTTCAGCTACACCATTCATGCTAGGTGAACCCGGCATGGTGTACTGTGGGACGATACCGTATTCCTCTAGGTATCTAGCGAATGGTCCTGGACGTTGTTCACCTGAACCATCATATCTGCCATAGTACTTACCACCACGATCAGATCTAACAGTTTTAATTCTTCGGTTGAGTTGATTCTCAACTTCAGCTTTATAGGTTTTGAACATATCCAGAGACTCAGATTTTTCATGAATGAGATATAGGTGCCCATAACGTGAGTAATCGTCTATGAATGATATAAAATATTGTTGACCATTCCAGGATTCCGTAGGGAATGGCCCACAAATATCCGTATGTATCAATTCTAAGACATCCGAAGATCTGTTGGCACCTAATCTCTTAACTTTGGTCTGTTTTCCCTTGATACATTCAACACATATGTCGAAGTCCGAAAAATCAAGGGAATCCAAAATGCCATCAGACACAAGACGCTCAACTCTACCTTTTGAGATATGACCCAAGCGCTTATGCCATAATGACGCCGAATTTTTCTTATTTAATTTACGCTTAGTACCACGCAATTCCGCATGCAAAGTTTCATTATAAGAAGAAATTGTATCAAGCAAATATAGGTTGTCATAAGTACTCAAATAACCGGTTCCCACAACATTTGAATTAAAAGATAAACTGAATTGACTGTTTCCAAATGAACAAGAATAACCTGATTTGTCCAATACAGAAACTGAAATCAAATTCCGTCTAAAAGACGGTACTACAAAAGTATCTTTTAAGTCCAAATAAGAACCAGTTCCTAATAGCAACCTAAAATGCCCAATTGCTTCCACATCTATTGATTGACCGTCGCCCACAAAGATGTGTCTTTCAACATCACTTGGCTTTCGGTAGCTCAGACAACCCTGCATAGAAATACTTATGTGAGTAGTAGTACCAGAGTCTAACCACCAAGTGTTTCTAGGTACTGAAGCTAAATTAACATCAGAACAGACCAAAGAAAGGAACGTACCCTTATTATCACGCCAAGCGTGATATTTTGTACAGTCCTTCTTTACATGTCCAGGCTTCTTACAGAAGAAACAACCCTGATTATCCTTATGTTGTTTCTTCTGAACTGGACCCTTAGCAGCTTCATTATCATTCTTTTTTTTCTTGCCCTTATCCTTAGAGGCATAGGCCAAATGAGCACTTTTCGTCTTATCTTGCTTCAACCTGTCTTCCTCTTACACATAGTATGAAATGAGCTCATTTAGAGTCCATTTCTCCTTTTGGCAGTTATAACTGACCTTAAACTGATTGAATTGTGCAGGAAGAGACAGCAGAACCAGATGCACTAATAACTCATCACAAAGATCAAGTTTAAGTGCCTTAAGCTTTGAAGCAATATGAGACATTTCCATAATGTACTCCCTGATATTTCCTTTGCCATTATACTTCATCGAAATCAAGCGAACTAAAAGCGTGCTTGTTTCTACCTTATCGTTTTTCGCAAAACGCTTCTCAATTTCGGCAAGGAAATCTTTAGCCTTAGTAATCCCTTCGGATTCTATGCCCCTGAAGGCTTCCGGAACGCCGCGCTTAATGATCATAAGACTCATGCGATTTGAACGCTCCCACTTCTCATATTCCTTCTTTGCATCAAGAGTGCTATCCGCATTGAGAGGTTGGGATTGTTCAATTCTTAATGCAAGGTCTAGATCCATGCAGCCAAGAATAATTAATATGTTCTCTTTCCAAACCTTGAAGTTTGTCCCATTTAGCATGGGAATTGAGTTGATGTTAGCAGAAATTGTTGCAGCAGATGCATTAGCTGAAATAAAACAAAAGATGCTCACATCAATAACCATATTTAGTAATCAATAAAATTCAAATAATGACAAAACCCATCTCAAGATATCTGGCACAACATTAATATCAAGTCTTTGGACAGTAATATTAACTTGTAAGTGATACCTTGTTGCAATGATCAAACACTGACAATAACTCATGTCAAATAATGAAACTATCTTTGGATCGATTCATTATTCACATGTAAACCTTATAATTGTCACACGTTTATCACCGCAGATATGTATACAGTCTAAATAAATATTAACCTTCCTTTGGGCCGATTAAATATTTACACGAAAGCATACACACAAACATCTCACATTCCTCATGAACAATCTAAACAAGAGAGGTTACTTTGGCAACTTCTTGTTTCAATGAAACATTTGGAGTGAGAGATAACCTTAATACCTTAGTGTCATAATATTTGAATCAAATAATTGATTAGCTACCAAATTAGATTTAAATTAAAAATTTAATTTAAATCAACTGAATTTCCAAAAACTTAATTGGGGTCTCATAGCTTAATTAGGGCCCATAACTTAATTCAATAAATTAAATACACCAAAGTGGACCCATAAAAAGCCGAGGCTTAACCATAGTGAACACGAAGTTCGCTTGACTTCAAACGTGAGGTTCGACTGTATTGAGTACGAGACTCACTTAAGCACGAACGCGAGGTTCGTCTGAAAATGAACGCAGGGTTCAACTTGGGAACGAACACGAGGTTCGTTAAAATATGAACACAGAACGAACGCGAGGTTCGTTTTTGAGAACAAACGCGAGGTTCGTTTAAAAATTGAACGCGAGGTTCATTGAAAACGAATGCGAGGTTCGACTGAAAATGAACGCGAGGTTCGACTGAAATACGAACGCGAGGTTCGACTGAAAAATGAACGCGAGGTTCGACTGAAATACGAACGCGAGGTTCGACTGAAATACGAACGCGAGGTTCGACTGAAAAACGAACGCGAGGTTCGTCTAAAATACGAACGCAAGGTTCGACTGAAATACGAATGCGGGGTTCGTTTGAATCGAGCGCGAGGCTCGCCTGAGAGCGAACGCGAGGTTCGACTTAAATTGAGCGCGAGGCTCACCTTAGAACGAACGTGAAGTTCGTTGAGCGCGAGGCTCACCTTAGGAATGAACATGAGGTTCGTTAAAATTGAGAACGAACGCGAGGTTCGTTAAACTTGAGCGCGAGGCTCACCTTACACCATGTTTGCGGTGAAAGTTGCTATCTTCATTGCTATCGAATCTATTACAACTTTAGTCGTTACAATAAACTCGAATAAAATAAAAAGTTGATCTTTTTATAAGATCTTCTTACACAATGAAAATAAAACAAGTTTACAACTTTGTCAAACAAACGCAGGGAGATCGTTTATCGGTCTTCTGCTTGCATGGGATCTTTGCCTGTGACGGGGACGATGATATCCGTGGACCACCGCCGATCAGATCTGGTTGCTGAAAAATTGGGCAGAGCTTCGTCGATCCGCGAGGAGATCTAGAAACTGAAGCGCCTATCTCGATAAAAGCGAGATATTTACTCTTCTTAGGATTACCACAACGGGATAATCCTAAGGATCGGGTACGGGTGATGCAGATCTGACGAATCTCTCTCTCTTGCGTTGAAGAACTAGATCCGATCTCTCCTCCTCCTCTCTGGAATTTGTGTACTTTTAAGTCTTCAATCCGGCAGGGCTTCGCCGAGGCACCAAAACTCCAGATCTGAAAAAATGAGGCCTAAGGCTTGTATTTATAAGCTTGAGGAGATAGCGGAGCGGTTAAAACGGGCTAAAGGCCCAAATCTGCCTTGGAGGGTGTCTCCCAAAATCCGGGACACCCCTGGGGTGTCTCCCAAAATCCGGGACACCCCTGGGGTGTCTAACAAAACCCGAGACACCCCTGGGGTGTCTCATAAAACCCGAGACACCCCTGGGGTGTCTCGGAAAACTCGAGACACCCTTGGGGTGTCTTGAAAAATCCAAGACACCCCTGGGGTGTCTCACAAAATCCGAGACACCCCTGGGGTGTCTCACATTGGCCGAGACACTCCGTTGAGGTGCATTCATCCGCTTCCGCTGTAAGTTCTTCGTCCGAACTCGGATTTGAGTGATTCCAAATGCGCTGGAAGTCTGACGAAGAGTTCTATCAGCTCCAATGGTTGGATTATCTGTAGAATGAACGAGACACGAAGGGCATTGTTCCTTTTGTAAACATCGCGGGGCTCCCGATTAGCCCGTACCTTCGTTATTCCGAAATTCTGTCAGCTCACGTAGTTCGTCGATTCACTTCAAGCGTTCACCGACGTCAATCGAACTTCTGTGAACCAGATAGTGACGTTCATTATCATTCCTTAACACTGAGCTGTTCGTGGAGACCTATAGGCAATTTTCGATGCCTACAGATACCCCCTCCAAAGCGTTCCGGACTCGTTTCTTTTATAGAAGAGGCTGGAATACTTTGGATGTGATTGATCTAGCCTTCAGTCGGCGTAAAAGACCTGTAGTTAGCTTCAACTCTTGGCTCCTTCGATTTTCGGTCTATTCGATGCTTTGACGAATAACCGAAGTTCTTCCGGCGCTGCGTTTATCGCCTGGCCGTCGTCGGAGTCTCGAGTCTACCACCAGTGAGTTGAGTTTGGCTCGTGTCATTGAGTTGACTTTGAACTGACTATCTCTGTCACATTGTGCTGACTTAGGGTTTCAGATCACCGTATGTTGACTTTTTGTCGCAACGCGTTGACTGACGTTGACCTAGGGTTACGCGTTGACCGGCGTTGACCCTAGGGTTTCGAACGTCGAATGTTGACTTTTTGTCACAACGTGTTGACTGGCGTTGACCTAGGGTTACGCATTGACCGGCGTTGACCCTAGGGTTTCGAACGTTGAATGTTGACTTTTTGTCGCAACGCGTTGACTGGCGTTGACCCTAGGGTTACGCATTGACCGGTGTTGACCCTAGGGTTTCGAACGTCGTACGTTGACACAGTTTATACTCGTACGTTTACTAGAGTATACACAGTTTAAACTCTTAAGGTATTGGAGCACGGCGGTCCCAAGTGTCGTGGTTGCAGGACCAACTGTTAAAGCTGATTCATCTGTATTTGTAGATCTTATTTTAATGTTGTTGGATAATCGAGTCACGAGACTAACTAACAGAGCTGATGCATCAATGACTCGTACTTATAGAATTTTTGACAAATTCTCAGCCATCAACGGGTTTGATGAGCCTTTACCGACTATCGTTTGAGTCGGGCTAGCATGCAGATTGTTTAGATCCGTTCTGCACATAACGTTGTGCTAAAAGAGTTAACTCTTTTAGTGCTACGACATTGAATACGTAGACTTCGTCTTTCTCACGGGAATAGACTACCCGGCAACGCGTGTTAGGTACTGACTTATCCTTACTTAGGATTTAGGATAAAGATCCCCAGACTCGGATTCTGGTGTCTTCTTCAATCGGTAAAAGACTAAACCGGCAACGCGTGTTAGGCGTTGACTTATCCCTGCTTAGGCTTCGGGATAAAATTCCCCGTGCGTGCCATGGCACGGATTATGGTGTTATTAATAACAACCTGCCACAATGTTGAATATGTGGTCTTTTGTCCTTTTTACGGTCAAAGACTAACCGGCAATGCGTGTTAGACATAGACTTTGGGATTTTTGGCAAACCCCCAGCCATCAACGGGTTTGACATGCTTTTACCGATTACCGTTTGAATCGGGCTAGCATGTGAATTATTAAAACCCGTCTCACATGTAACGTTGTGCTAAGAGAATTTCTTCTCTTAGACTTAATGCTATGATTTTGAATACATAGACTTCGCCATTTCTTACGGGAATATGGCATCCGGCAACGCGTATTAGGCGTTGACTCATCCCTACTTAGGATTCGGGATAAAAGTCCCCAGAATTATACTCTGGTATCTTTTTCACTCGGTGAAAGACTAAACCGGCAACGCGTGTTAGGCGTAGGCTTATCTCTATTTAGGAGTCGAGATAAAATTCCCCATGCACAAAGTGCACGGACTGGAAGTTGGGAATTATGTCTTCTCTCAAAGTAAAGACGGACTGGAAAATGGAAGAGAAAGAATTTTATATTCTATATCCCGACACCTGAAGAGAGCGAATTTTATATTCTATCTTCAGTAGGAAAGGAAACTCGAGGTGGGATCTCCACCCCCAGAGTCCAGAAGGATGAGACTAGGAATGAGATCTTCACTCCTAGAATCGAAAAGATTCAAGTAACCCTAACTTTTATAGGATTGGTTGCTTGATCCAAGAAGAGTTCTTCATTTATTGAAGGAAAATTCCAATTTCAACCCTACCTTTTATAGGTTTGGCTGAAAAGGAGAAGATGGAAGTCTTTCGTTTATCGAAATGGTTGACTTGACCTTAGTCCTAACTATCTGCAGGTTTGACCAAGGTGAGGCCGGAGACAATCCTAACTTTTATAGGTTTGATTGCTCGAATTAGATGTGGACCCCTTGTTCATGGAAGGAATCAAGAGGAGAATTTGGCTTTGGCCCTAACTTTTATAGGTTTGACCAAGGAAGCAGTGGAAGTAGGGGTTTTGAGACGATCTTACCTTTTATAGGCTTGATCGTTCAATTTAAAAATGGACATCTCGTTCATGGAAGGAATCAAGAGGGGACTTTGATTGTGGCCCTAACTATAGGAAGGTTTGACCAGGTAAACAGTGAGAGGGGGAGTACAAATCACAACGGGAGGGTTGACTCATACAAATCACAGTGAGGGTTTAGTGTTTATTACTTTGTTCGTAATGATCGGGTTATCCCTAAGAAAATTACATATAGTATTCTTCCAGGAGCTTCCCATTACACTAATCATCCACCCCCAGCTTCCTTCTTGGACCTGGGTCTGACTTTGTACTCCGTTACATGACCGGGTTATCCTTAAGAATATTACATGTAAAAATTCTCCAGGAACTTCCCGTCAAGAGTGGGAATAGTTTAGACTCATATACCTATTGGAGTATTAAGGAGCAGTTTATACTCGTATACTTGTCGGAGTGTTGAGAAGCAGTTTATACTCTTATACTTATCGGAGTCTTGCCGTTTTCAATTGGCTTACCCTAGCGTTATGACGCCGGCTTCAATCAAGGTCTGGATGCTATTCTTTATAGTAAAGCAGGCCTTGGTGGGATGAAGGATCCTCCTGTGGTACGCGCAGTACTTCGGATCCGTAGTATTATCAGCTTCCTCCTGATTCGTTATGGGTGGCAGCTTGATCTTGTTGTTTTCGAGAAGGGTCTCGAAAATGGGTGGAACGTCTTCATCTTTAAATGAGTACTCTTTTTGGAGCCTCTGATCCGAAGTCTTCTGCTGTCTTCGGAGCTGTTGTTGTGACGTTTGATTAACGTCAACAACTGTTGTAGGTGCCTTCCCTTCATCATGGGACACGAGACTCGAATTCAGAGGGTTAACCATCGGTTGGTTTCTTTCGACCTTCCTCCTTCTGAGGAAGCGTTCGGCCTGTTCTCCGCGCACCTTCAACTCTCTCCAGGTATTGAGCGGCTCTACTCCCATAACGTCCAAGATGATAATGGACAAGTTATTATGACAGGTCTGCAAGACGAACTCCTCCGTGACGGGATCCTTGCAGTTCATTGCCTGATTGCGGAAGCGTTTGATGAAAGTATCCACCAACTCTCCGTCTTTTTGTTTCTCATCGAAGAGTGTTCTGAGGGATACCTCGTCATCGTCATCAAAGAAGTTACCAAGGAATGAGTTCTCCATATCGTCCCAGTTGTTAATACTTCCAGGCTTGAGACGGCGGTACCAATCGAAAGCAGGCCCGCGAAGGGTGCTAACGAATGACCGAACCATCAGAGGCTCGTTGCCAGAGATCACCCCCAAGTGGGACTTGAAATAGATTAGATGCTGAGTGGGGGAACCCTTCCCGTCGAACGGCGTGAAGTTGATCAGGTTAAACTTCGTCGGATACGGGATCGAGTCCCACTCTTTCGGGTAAGGACACGGAATGCTGGTCTTCTTTACCTCTTGAGCAGACATTAAAGCGTTAATTTTGCTCTCGAGATCCTTCATCTTTTTGTCCTCATCTATATCCTGTTTTGGACAATTTCCGAGAGGAATAACGGGGCCACCCCCAGCATTGTTATGTTTGGTGGGACCACCCCTAGTATTGCTATCTGTAGGGTGTGCATTTAAACCACAACTAGTATTTTTGGGAGGTACGTCGGCCATGATGATTTCGTCCACTTCTGGATCGCTGTCGACTGCGGCGTTCTGTGTGCGACGGCTGGATTCAACTAGCTGATTCGACAAAGCTCGGATTTGTTGGTCATGCATTTGTCTCATCTCCTGCATAGCCATTTCCATTTCGATTTTGAATGTTTCTTTCTGCTTGGCTAGAGCATCCTCAATGATTTTGGTTATTTGCTCGGTGTTGATCATGAACACTTCCTGAGCTTGTCCTATGCTAGACGTTGTATCGTCGGAGGCGAGTGCGGAATAAGAATCCGAGAGTTCGTCATCGGAATGGATTTCTTCGTAGATCTCCGGGTAATCGTTATATCCGACGGCTTCTAGCTGAAGCTGAGATATTCGTTGGGTTATTCCCGAATTGACTCTTCTTCCTGGAGAGAAATTCGGGTTGGAACCACTTGAAACAGTCGGAGATTTTCCCTTATTGATCATGTTGATGGTAACTTCTGGGAATTCATCATCCCGAACAACCGATCGTCTTTCTCGAAAACGTCTTGATTTGGGCTTTGATGCTTCAGTGGAGATACTCTTGAATATCGAGACCCTCCGTGGAGCGGTCTTGGGGCAGCTACACGCTGATAATACTGCCCTGATAATTTTGGTACACGGACAGTGAAAGTCTGTTTCCCGGGTACTTCTCTTTCGAGATTTATTCGAACCCCCAGCCCGATAGTACAACTCATCGACGTTGCGGTCAGAGCAACCTATCGGCTGTTTACATAGATTCTCAGGTATAACGCATTCTTCTATCTGACGTGTTTTCCTCTGAGTAAACATCGCCTTGTTGGCGTCTACAGGAGTCGCACGTTTGGAATCACACCCTTGTGAGGGTGAAACATTAACGGGCTCCTGGTTTTCTGTACGCACCCCCAAGTGGGCCGTTGCAGAAACCAACTTGTTAGGAGATCGCGTACGACCCCCAGTCTGGATGTTTGCTCGAAGCTCCTCCAACGGTCTCAAGCTTTCCTTAACGGGCGCTTTTTCTCGATCCTCGGGTAGAGAACCGATGCGATTCATCAATAGGACTCTAGATTTGGAGAGATCCATGCTGACATAGGGCTTCACCGGTGGTGCAGGAGCAAGAGGAGCGGGATCTGGAGTTGACAAAGGCCGGAGATTAGCCTCGGATGCTTTTGCCTTAGGCGTTGATTTGGCCTTTGGCATCCACACTTGCTTAGATCTTGGCGATCTCTTAACTGCCTCTTCCTTTTGCATTTCCTGTGTTTTTCGCACAAGGGTCCGGGCATGCACAAGCAAGGCGCGACGCTTCTGGATTCGCTCCTCGAGAGTAGAGCGGGTTCGTTTGACACGAACCCATTCGTTAATGGGAGGTCGAGAGGAGGATTCCGATGTTGGTCGTGGCGATAGATTAGCCACTTGGCGTTTTCTGAACTCCAGATCTGCTTGGTAACGGAGTCCATCCACCTGATCCAAAGCCTTGGCGAATTGGCACGCGAGGCGTTGGCGTTTCCTTTGACGTGCTCTCTTTGATAGAGTTGGCGCGCCTTCAGCAGTCGACTCCCTGATTGCGAAGGAGTTCAGATCTGCAGATCTGGTCTCATTGGATGCCGGCAGATCGTTGAAAGGTGCAACTACGACAGCGATGACGTGGAGATTGACTTCTTTGGTTTTCAAATCTGGAGACCGACGGATCTCCTGGGAGGAGGAGATCTTCCTGTGCTTATGAGGAAGAGCAGATCTGGAGGAGGAGGAGGAAATATATTCTTCGAATCTCTGCTGGTCGAATTCGTATTCGACCTCTTCGAGCACCGGGATCTTGATCGTCGGCTGCGGCACGACAGCTTCGGCAGCGAAGCTGTTGGCTCCCACTGTGGTCGCCAGCTTGTTTGCGGTGAAAGTTGCTATCTTCATTGCTATCGAATCTATTACAACTTTAGTCGTTACAATAAACTCGAATAAAATAAAAAGTTGATCTTTTTATAAGATCTTCTTACACAATGAAAATAAAACAAGTTTACAACTTTGTCAAACAAACGCAGGGAGATCGTTTATCGGTCTTCTGCTTGCATGGGATCTTTGCCTGTGACGGGGACGATGATATCCGTGGACCACCGCCGATCAGATCTGGTTGCTGAAAAATTGGGCAGAGCTTCGTCGATCCGCGAGGAGATCTAGAAACTGAAGCGCCTATCTCGATAAAAGCGAGATATTTGCTCTTCTTAGGATTACCACAACGGGATAATCCTAAGGATCGGGTACGGGTGATGTAGATCTGACGAATCTCTCTCTCTTGCGTTGAAGAACTAGATCCGATCTCTCCTCCTCCTCTCTGGAATTTGTGTACTTTTAAGTCTTCAATCCGGCAGGGCTTCGCCGAGGCACCAAAACTCCAGATCTGAAAAAATGAGGCCTAAGGCTTGTATTTATAGGCTTGAGGGGATAACAGAACGGTTAAAACGGGCTAAAGGCCCAAATCTGCCTTGGAGGGTGTCTCCCAAAATCCGGGAAACCCCTGGGGTGTCTCCCAAAATCCGGGACACCCCTGGGGTGTCTCACAAAACCCGAGACACCCCTGGGGTGTCTCATAAAACCCGAGACACCCCTGGGGTGTCTCGGAAAACTTAAGACACCCTTGGGGTGTCTCACAAAATCCGAGACACCCCTGGGGTGTCTCACATTGGCCGAGACACTCCGTTGAGGTGCATTCGTCCGCTTCCGCTGTAAGTTCTTCGTCCGAACTCGGATTTGAGTGATTCTAAATGCGCTGGAAGTTTGACGAAGAGTTCTATCAGTTCCAATGGTTGGATTATCTGTAGAATGAATGAGACACGAAGGGCATTGTTCCTTTTGTAAACATCGCGGGGCTCCCGATTAGCCCGTGCCTTCGTTATTCCAAAATTCTGTCAGCTCACGTAGTTCGTCGATTCACTTCAAGCGTTCACCGACGTCAATCGAACTCCTATGAACCAGATAGTGACGTTCATTGTCGTTCCTTAACACTGAGCTGTTCGTGGAGACCTATAGGCAATTTTCGATGCCTACACACCAAACGCGAAGTTCGGTCCTTAATTTTCGCCACGATTAATCGCACGAGCCCTTATGGTTTCAAACTAAAACCGCCGCCGCCATTGCTCCTGCACCCAAAGGTCGAAACCCTAGGGTTTCCTGATGCAGCCGCCGCCGTCGGAGTCGAGGGCGAGGCCGCCAGCAAAGTTCGCCGGCGGGAGCATGGAACCAAAGATCAAACCCAAATAAAATTCTTTGATTTTTATTTTCAAAAAACAGATCCAGAATCTGAAAAAAATTCTTGATCCATATCCAAAAAATCCAAAAAATTCCAAAAAGGTACTGTTCACCGACGTTTTTTTCAGTTACTGTTCATCCAAAAAACATTACTGTTCATCCGCGAACAAAACTTAACCAAAACAGAGATTTTTAAGATCACAAAACCCAATTTTAATCTTAATCTCTAAGAACAAATCAAAGATGGCTCTGATACCACTTGTTAGATCTAAAACTTGAGATCTTAAAACCATATAGCCATGATTAATTCAAAGAGATTAAAAGAAATATAAAAGAGCGAAAGCTTATACCTGAATCCATTGATTGATCTTGATTTTGGGTTTTGGATCTTCTAACATTAGGGTTTTCTCTTTGGCCGAATTTCTCTCTTAGATGGGGTGAAGAGAATTAGAGAAAATTGTAACCCTAGATTAGGGACCATAACCCCTTATTTATAGGTGTTGTACTTTTGCAATTTGGCCCCTCAACAAATCACAATTACAACCTGCTATCTGCACATATAACCCCATGACTTATTTAAATACTCATTAACCCAAATTAATTGATTACTTTAGTGGGTTATCCTGAAAGATAGCAATACACAATGATTAATCATATGTGCCCATAATTAGATTTATTAGATTAAATCCAACATCCTGGAACTAATTTAGCACAAGGGGCTATGCAGATTATGAAGGCCAGTGATATAATTGATATGGTTAACAGTCTTAGGACATGCAAGAGGATGTTAGTTTATGTAATGCACAAAGTTGACGAGGATCATGATGATTTGAATGTTGAAGTTGATCAGGCAGCTCATGGTGCTACAAGCGAGCAACAAGCTAGTTCAAATGCCCAACAAACCGCAAATAATACTACAACAAGTAGTGATGATCAACTTGTGCCACCACCAAGAATGGAAGCTCAAAATATCCCATAACAAGCAATCAATAGCATAATGTACCACTCGCAAGCAACAAGGAGAAAATTGTGCAATCTCCTAGTAAAAATATTCAAAATGAGGAGAGTCTATTTAATGTAGATGGGGAGAAACAGAATAATACAGGTGATGGTTTAAAATTTCAAGTTGGTGACTCTGTTTATGAAGATGATCAAGAGGAGGAGGATATGAATGATTTCTTGGTAGATGAGATTAATGAGTTGCACAATCACAACCACAGCCACCCAACAATGAGGGAATCAATGAAGTTGTTGATGACTTACCTGAAATAGAAGAGGATAGTGATTACAATATTGAAGAAATGAAAAGCTTGTATGGTTTTGAATGAAGAGGGCTATCCATATCCAGAGTTTAATGGTGAGACTAATTTTAATTAACCAATTGAGCATAAAGTTGGGCTTAGATTTGCAGACATGAAACACTAAGGAGGGCACTGAAGTTATATGTAATACAAAAAGGATTTGACTTCTATTACTTGCACAATGATAAGGAGAAGGTGTTAATATATTGCAAATATAGATATATGTGTGAGGATTATTTTAAACATGGTAGGAAGCTCAAATGTAAAAGGGGTTGCATAGCTGTTTGGAAGTTTGAAGTTCATGCAAAGAAGATGGCTAATGAAGTCACTTTTCATATAAAATCCATGAGGCTTCGGCATGACAATTATGGTGGGACTAACAATATAAACTCTATAGTTTCATTTTCTTGGTTAGCTGAGAAACATGCTATATTTTATTGAGGTGATCCTCAATGGAAGTTATCAATTTTTATTGAGCTTGTCAATGGAGACTACGGTGTCAGTATTAGAGGATCTATTGCTTATAGAGAAAGACACCTTGCTATGATGAGGACTCATGGTGTTGCTAGTCAGCAATGCCAAAGAATTGGGGGTTATGCAGCTGAGAGAAGAAGTGCAAATCCCGTGAGCTCTGCTTTGGTTAGAGTGGATGGCATCTATAAGCAACCTACAATATTTTAGAGATTTTATATATGTTTGTCAGTTTGTAAAGAAGGATTCATGAGAGGATGTAGGCCACTCATTGTCATAGATGGTTGTCACTTAAAAGGTGCTTATTTATAAAGGGCAAATATTGACTGCCGTTGGACTGGATGGAAATAAAAACATATATCCTATTGCTCATAGGGTGGTTGAGGTTGAGAATGAGGAGACAAGTTATTGGTGTATTCATCAATTGATTAGTGATTGGGGCTAGTTGAGATCCATGATTGGACATTCACGTTAGATAGGCAAAAGGTACTAATTTATTCATATTTTAAATTATTAATTGTCATGTTCTATTGCTCAAGTTTTACTTGTATCAGAACTTATCAGTTTATGTGTTAGTTTTGTAGGGCCTTATTGAAGCATTGAGAATAGTTGTTCCAAGAGTAGAAGTCGAGTTTTGTTGTAGGCACATACATGCCAATTTTAAGACGAAATTTGCTAGAAAAGCTTTCAAAGACGCACTATGGCAGGCTTGTAGGGCAGCAACTAGAGTTGAATATGACTCTGCAATGAAAAATATGCAAGGCATGGATGAAGGGGCGCATATGCTATGCCTTAGGGTTGAGGATCCCTCTATCTAGCGTAGACATGCATTCAACACAAGTACGAGGTCTGATTGCCTCCTGAATGACGTGTGAATCATTCAATAAGATGATTCTTGAAGCTAGAGACAAGCCAATGTTGATATTCATAGAGTATATTAGGAGGATGCTCATGAAGAGAATCATAACCAAATAACAAAGCTTACGTTAAGATGGAAGGGATTCTTGCGCCGAGGGCTCAACAAAAAATTGAGCAGCTGAAGAAAGATGTGAGACATTACAGAGTTAGACCTAGAGGTGATAACAAGTTTGAAGTTGATTATAATAATGATACTAACATAATTCAGTTGAATGAAAGATCTTGTGGTGCTACAAATGGCAATTAATTGGAATTCCTTGCATTTATGGTGTTGCATCTTGGGTCAAGCATAATTTGCCTATTAAAGCTTATGTCCATGAGATCTGCACGAAGGAGTCGTACATGTTGGCATATGGGATGAATATAACACCTCTTCCTGACATGAAATAATGGCCTAATACAGAGAGCAAGTTGTGACAACATTGGGAGTGAAAAGGGAAAAAAAATACAAAATAAATGCAAGATATGTAGAAACTTATGGCATAACAAGAAAACTTGCAAAAATCCACCATTACCTAGATCTTCACCAAGTAAAGAGGGTAGACTAAAGAAAAGTTCCGCAACTTCAAATGCTGAACCAGAATCAAGTGCAAGGACATCCAGAGGTGCAAAAAGGGGAAGAAAACCGGTAAGCATTTGAAATTTTGAGATTTGATTTTGCTCTGAAGTGTAAAATTTTGGTCTATGTTCATCTTTTTTTGTTTTTTTGTTTATGATGCAACAGGGACCACAAATATGAGCCCTCCATGATCTAATGCCGGACAAACTGCCAATACCCTTCATGTGAGTGGTTAGGTGAGAAATATTGCACATCTAACATATTGAATTTGTCCATAAATCCCTCTCTTATTCTCTCTTATTCATTAGCTATTATTGCAGGGACAAACAACACAACAAACTTCAACCTCTAAAACTCAGGAAACTCCCCTGGTAAATAGTCTCTTTGTGGAGTTGGAGAAGAAGACATGCACAGGCTTGTGCACAACAGCTGGAGAGTCAGCGGTCGACCGCCCAGCGGGTTTTGGGTCTGGTTAGTTTCCAGACCC
>BQKN01000106.1:1422061-1455737 GCA_022839385.1 Asparagus kiusianus | reverse complement strand
CGTAGGCATATTGCCGAACCACGTATATCTTGTGTTCTTGCTGTGTTAATTGGCTTGTGTGGATTGTGGTCTACTATTGTTCTTGTGTGTGCCTTCGATTGGTCAATTTAGGGCTTCCGCGGCGCACAACACTCTTCTCTATCAACTCCATCACCGCCAGCGCTGTGTGAGGCAGTGAAGAGCGTATTCTACTTACGAAGAACCCAAGATCAGGAAAATGTATGCATCTTAATGCCATGCCACAGTTGAGGGAGGTAGCACAACAATTGCAAAGAGGGGGGGAATATTGTGCCAAAACCAATGTGGAAACCATGATTTGGCCGATGATCTATTTTGTGAATTTATGGTCAAATTTTGTGATCTTTCATGTCATATGATGCATTACTATGTATTGCATTTGAAGAAAATACTACTTTTTACTTGATATTTTAGAAACCAATATTGGCTTGTATGACTTGACTCTTAACTGGATGAGGAAGCTTTTAATGATGATAAAATATATTTTTGTGGATGATTTGATGATGTGTGTCAATATAACTATCTTGGCTATGGATGATTGTTAGATGTGGTGTATGTGAATATTTACAGGTTTAATTTGACTTTAAATCTCTGATGCCAATTTGGTGGTGGAATTTTTGGATTTCTTGCAATCCGTATATTGCGGCTTTTTTATGAAATGGTGAACTTGACTAATAATTCTACAGCAACTTCTTTGAAGTCACTG
Source organism: Asparagus kiusianus (assembly GCA_022839385.1). Taxonomy (NCBI): domain Eukaryota; kingdom Viridiplantae; phylum Streptophyta; class Magnoliopsida; order Asparagales; family Asparagaceae; genus Asparagus; species Asparagus kiusianus. Next base: position 1,455,013 of record BQKN01000106.1, on the reverse strand, counting down.
TAGGATAGTGGGATAGGGTTCCATTGCTTTTTCTATTTGATCCTTCAAATATCTTGTTCTTTGAGATTAGACCTCTAACTTACAAATTAATCTCCCAGTTTGTAAAATTTTGAAATTATTAGTCCACAAAATATTTAAGAAATTTTGAAACCAATTCAGATTAACAGTAACAACATATAAGACTTAACCATTTCATCACAAACTGGAGGCAACATTGCTCTTTACAATAATGCTATTTCATACACGCTTCAATACATTAATGCTACAAGATTTGGTTTTTCACCTAAAAGAATAAAAAAACAATACACATAAAACAACTATAAAAAAATAAATTACGACATGGAAATCCTTTTCTTTAGCATTTCCTCCCCCATTTTTAGATTTTCTTCTTTCAATAGTTTGTTCTCAAATGCCAACCGACTGTTTTCTTCTTCATTTAGCACAGTCTTCTTGCTCATCTCTTGAAGCTCGACCTTCAATTTCTTCTTGTCACGAATAAGCTTGTTGAATATTTCCTTTGCCTTACCATCAATCTCCCAATCGTACCATTTGAAAAAAAATCACATTTTTAGGAGCAATTTGAAGGATAAAAGAAATGTCGACAATTGAAAAACTTTCTACGTAGATTGGAATATGTCCTTGATGTTAGCATGAAAGCCCTGAAATTACATTTACACTTCACCTCAGTAGTTATGCTATGAGTACAGGACGAGGAAGAAGTTGAAAGCTCGGACATTGTGGGGTGATTCAAAAAAAAAAAAGTAAAAATTTACCTCAATAGGGATTCTGTTTGAAAAAGAAAGAAAGAAAAAGAAAGAACCAGTTATAATCCCCTATGATGAGTTAACCGTGTTGTTGGTGAGTTAAATGCCACTCACGTGTGAAGCACATGTCTTAATTGAGGGCAAATTGGGCAGTTCATGTCAAAATTAAATAGGAAAATAGCAAAAGTGGTTGATTGCAAGTTAAACCATGTTTAAAGGTAGTTTGTGTAATAGAAAAAACTAAAAGTGGTTTCTATCTATTATGCTAACTTTAAAGGTAGATTCCACATAAAAAAAAAGAAAAAAAGAAAAAAAGGAAAAAATCCCCTTTGTACAAGTTCTAAGGGGTTGGATATGCGTACAATACCCTTGAATCCACTTTAAGTACTGGGGATTGAAATTTAATATCTCTTTACAGAAAAAATGTATTTTATCATGAACATAAGTGAAGATAAATTAGAAATACACAAATTCAACTAAAGGAATGAATTTAAAAATACTTTGAACATGCAAGGCATGCATTCTTAATCTGGATAGTTACACGTTTGGTCAATACACTATATTTAGTGCATAACTACAACACCCCCCCCCCCTCCTCCACCTCCTCCTCCTCCGCCTCCTCCTCCTCCTCTATAATCTGGATAGTTACACGTTTGGTCAATACACTATATTTAGTACATAACTACAACCCCCCCCCCCCCCCCCCCTCCTCCTCCTCCTCCGCCACTACTTGCTGTCTAATATAATAGATTTCAATTTTATCTCCATTCAATTAAAATTATAAAATAATATATTTTTCGGGCATGTTTTGTAGGGGCATTATGTTGAATCTGAGATGCAAGCCTAGAAGGAAAGGGGGTTGAACATGGTTGCTACCATTTTTCGCTAAATACATAGAATATGAAGCAGAAAAAATAAAATAAAAGTGATCAATGATAATTAACCATAAATAATAACTAACCAGGTGTACACAAGATTTTATAGTGTTTCAAATGACAATTCTATGTCTACTATTCCTTCTCACAAAGGCATTTCCTCACTATGCAAAGAATTTTAACACAAACCCAATTCAATAGGCTTATAAGATCATATCCTAAAATCTACTCAAAAATAGTTGTCTAACCTAACTCTCCATAATGAGCCTCAAGATGAGAACCAATCCTAGAAAGGGATTACTAGAGAACAGGAAAGGAACAACTTTATCAAACAGAGTACTGCATACAGAAGTAATCTATAGAATAGATTAACTGCGTGCGACATAAATAAAACCACTTTTAAACTAAACTAAGCACATAGACCACGGAGGAAACCCATCTACACAAAGGATCACAGAGAAAACAAGAAGCAATGCATTTTCTTCCAATCAAATAATATTGTTAACAATGGCAAATTATTGGAACAACCAATCTAGACATTAGGACTAGCAACTTCCCGGAGAAATCATATGTATATAAATTGGGAAAATTAACTAGCTGTCTAGCACGCAAGAAAGGCCTACCATAACATTTGAATTTTAAACGCATTTACAGTCAAGTGGCTGGAGCAGTACACACTAGAGCAACACATCAAATAATGCAAATTTAGATGGATATCATACTAAGCATCCTACCTGCATCCATAGCAATAGCCAGCATATTTGCAAACAGTAAATTTGACGGAGCTACCACAAACTATTATTTCAGGACAACCCTAAAGTTTTTAATTAGGGGGAAAAACAGTACAATGCCTCCACTTCTATGACGGCACGTTTACATGATTTATATATATGCTAATACAAGTAACTTTCTCCAGGGTGGCTAGACAGGATTCCCAAACCACAATTGTTGGAAAACCAGACACGTGAATACGAGACTAGATGATTGTATTTTCTTAATATATGAATAATCTGTGAAAATTAGTGTTTATAAAAAAGAAGCATAACTAACTTTACTCAATGAAATTTTTTTGAGGGAATGAATGTCTACACATTACATGCAACACATGTAGATGAACAAGCGTACGTCGTAGCTACCATGTTGGAGACGCACATCTCCTGACCAATATTTGGCTGCTGTGAAGAGTCTCCTAACCGCTATTGATATATAGATCAGGCGTTGGGACTAAGAGGGTGGTCTGATAGAGAACATCTAGTTCTCACATCCCAATAAAGCTATACAAGTAGGGGGTAAAAAAGATGCCGCGCGCCTATGCGGAAGCGTTGCACGCACACACAACGAACTTGAGATCACGGAAGAAGAAAGCCACACACTTGCACAAACCAAGCCAATTACGACAAATCAAACCAAACACAGAGATATACGTGGTTCGGCAATTCACTGCTGGATTTTTACTTTTTAGCGACGGACATTTCCGTCGTTAAATGTTGATTTTCCGTCGCTAAAAGTTCGACACTACATTTGGGGTCCCTAAAAACAGTATTAGTGACGGAATTTCCGTCGCTAATTTTTAGCGACGGTTTATTAGCGACAACAATTTGGTCGCTATTAATAAAATATAGAAAATATAAAAAACTATTAGAGACGGAATTTCCGTCGCTAATACTTTTTAGCGACGGAATTTCTGTCGCCAATAAGTTCCATTGACAACAAACGTGCACGTTTTCCGTCGCTAAAAAAGCTATTAGCGACGGAATTTCCGTTGCTAATATATTTTTAGCGACGTAAATTCCGTCGCTAAAAAGAATAATTTTTAAAAAAAATTTGAAAAATATTTTAAAAATTAAAAAACCCCTGTACAATATCGATAATAATTTTAAAAAACATGTTCAATCAGCAATATAATATTCAATCTCACGCATATATCACACATGTATTTCAATAAAAGCAAATAAAAGTTTATCGACAGGTACATAATAAATATTGTTTATACAACACATAAAATTGTTTTCAAAGTTATATTAAGGATAGTCAATCCTCCTGATCATCATCAACCTCATCCTCAACACCAGTTGCATTATGACTACCCCCGGCTGCACATTGTGAAGAAGTCCCGGCCTATAAATATAAATCAAATGTTAACAATGGTGTATAACCGTTATTAAGAGTGCAAATATAAATATAATTCCCCCAACACAACACCACAACACAACGCAATACAACACAACAACACAACACAACAACAACACAACATAATACAACAACAACACAACACCACAACACAACAACACACAACACAATACAACACTACACTGCACAACACATCACCACACATCAGGGCACAACACAACACAACAAAATAACAACAACAATAACAACAACACCACAAATCCCCCAACCCCACCCACCAACCAACAACACTCCCCCTCGCCCTACCCCTCCCCCTCAACCACCACCACAACAAAAACCCCACTCCCCATCCTCAACCACGACCAAAGCCCTCACCCACCAACCAATCACACTCCACACACCCCCTCCCCCTCCATCACTACCATCACCACCATCAACACCTAATCCCCATTCCTCACCCCACCACGACCAAACCCCCCACAAACCAATCACATAACGACCACCACAACACAACACCACAACACAACACCACAACCAACCAACCAACCCACCAACCAATACCACCAACACTACGTACGCATACACCATCAACACCATCATCACATAAAAACATTATAAGTATATATTTTGATGTTTGTGTTAGGGTTAGAGTTAGGGTTTATGTGTAACAGTTTGTATCAGTGTGTATCAGTGTGTATGATATCATCTAATTAAAAAAAAGCAAAGTATATATATTACCTGTGATGACAGAAACCGTCTCCTATATGCCTCCTGAGCCTCCTGAGGCAGAGTCGACATGAATTGTGTGAACTCCAATACGGTCTGCTCCCGACGCCTCCGTTCTTCCTCTGCAACACGCTGATATGTTGTTTGCTGTGACTACCAATCTTCAATCGCTTTTAATCGCTGCTCCATCGAGTCTTGATATGAACTGCTTCCTGGTGTTCCTTGTGGTGCTGCAGACTCGTAGGTGCTACTAGACTCGTGCGGCCTCTGCTCGGATCCTCTCCACCGGTATCTGTTCTTCCTACTGGGTCCAATGACCGTCTCGATGATGAAGTCCTCCTCCTCTCTACTTAGCCGGGCAGGAGTGTTAGAACAGACCTGAGACTGAGTCATTTGCTCCTGTACCTTGGCATGTAATTTCTCCTACAATATATCAAAACAATCCGGGCAAGTCGACTTACTAATGATGCATTGATATGAAATTGAATGTATAAATGAACTGCTACTTACAGCCAGATCCTTATTCTTTGCTTTCTTCTCTTCATCGGCGTAATTCGGGCTCCAGGAAGTCAGAATACGATCTGCAAAATGTCTGAGATCTCCCCTTCCCTAATTTATTCAAATATATCATTAACCCATAACACATAAATTATACTCAACTTAAAAGCTAATATATTATACACCTCAAGCTCTAATTGATGATAATGCTGGCTGAAGGACCTGGAGCCCCCGTGATGCTCGTAACTGCGAGGCGCGTTGCGATTCCTCCTTGCTATTTCAGCTTGAGCCTGCAAAACAATGTCAAATCGAAACAATATAGAAATTCAAATAATAAATTAAAAATATATACTTCAATAATACCTGAATTTCAGCCGTATCCCAGTAATCGCAAAGTGCAAAAAATTCTACTCCATCCACACGCTCGTCAAGATGCCAGAATCGCTCCCAATCTTCTGTTATTTGAAGAAAATATTTTTTCTTTACCTCAAACCACCATCTCTTGAACGATAAATTAATTTGCGTGAACCAGTACGTCCAGGCACAAATATTATCATCAAGAAAGAAAAATCACTTCAGCATATAAAGAAAAAATAGATACAAATCGGTGTATTAAACATAATAATAAACTAATAACTGATAATGATGAAAATTAAAATAAATGACTCACACACATATATCTCCAACAAGCCACCAGCGTATCAATCCGCTGTGATTTCCACGTCAAAAAAATATTGAAGAAATCGTGTCTCCTGGATAAAGCGGCAAGGAAATTGTTGCAAGCATTGGCAAAGGCCCCGACAGGCACACCGTTTTCCCATCGGATCACAGCCCTCCGATGAATATCAGGAATGAGGTTTGTTTCCTTGGTAACATTACGACCGTGCCTAGGAGGTCGCCCGGTACCTGTGAAACAAAGAATCGGATGAAACAATGAATCAACCTATATTTGCGAAAAAAATTTAAAATAATAACCGATAAACTATAAAATTTATTCATACCTTTCAGTTCGAGGCATCTACGCTTTGCTTGTTCGTACCTATGTTGCGCGATAGGGCGCAAAGCATGATAAGAATCCCAATCCCCCTTCACCTTGGCCGGACCGTGGACTCGCTGATCCGTAATAGAATCTGGCGGTAGTACCGTAGCTTCTAAAGCTGCGCTATACGGCTCAAATCTCCTCTCATCCAATACATCTACATGCGGTGGCGGTGGTATCTCTGCATGCTGTGTAGGATCAGCCTGTGTCTCCACGTCATGTGAAGCATCTCCGCGTGATGTGTCCTGTGACTGCGAGTCATGTGTAGCATCTCCTCCTCCTGTGTAGTAAATGTTAAAAAAATGTTAGGCTCATGTTAATAGTTTATAGAAATGTACAGATATAACAAATAAATAAAAATACCTGACGCAGAGGCATGTGCGTCGCCTCCAGAATGTCTACCAAATAGTCTCTCAAGCGCTTTCTTACGTAATCCTTTTGTCATCTATACTTTGAAAACATAATGAATATCCAACAAAAGTATATAATGCAAATAATTAATAAAATAGCACATGGCAACAGAATCGCGTGTACGTGATGTCCAGTTAAACAGATAATACAAAGGCAATAATATAATACATGACACACCGTGATACATAATAACCAGTCAAACAGATAATATAAAGGTAATAATATAATACTGTTAGCCCTTATGTTTTGATGATGTTTTATAACCACCATTATCGGTACTAATGGCTTATTAAGTGCAAATGTAGTAAATTCATTTATCAAGCTCGTTAGTGCCATCAATGGAGGATTGGATGGAATATGCGCTTCAACGATGATATCCAAAGGAGGAGGAGGCCAAGTGATGAAGCAACATTATTTCAAGAACAACAAAGTCATATAAAAGCTTCATCCGATTTAAGCTATATCAAAGCTCAAGTATTGCTTTCAATATGAGGATATTAGCTATCTTTTATGTTTTTCTCTAGTGATAGAATGTAGGCAAAGAGTTACTGATTTTACTTGAAGCTATTGGGACTCACACACACGTTTTCATACTTAAGCTTTTAAGCGGTTTTCACAAAACACTATTTTTCACAAGTATGAGGGCCTATCTGCAAAATTCCTTTTCCAAACAGTTTGTTTTCAGTATTAAAAACATTCTACAAAGTTTCATAATTTTCAGAGATCAAATAAATATTTTGCAAATATTTTTGTTTGAGTCAAAAACCTGTTTTTGGAATGTATCAGAAAGCGGTCGACCGGACCGGTCGACCGCACATATGATCATTCGTCACTGTGTTCCAGAGCGGTCGTCGGTCGACCGGTGCGGTCGACCGAAATCTCAATTTTTCTATCGGTCGACCGCGCCGGTCGACCGATGATGTTTCTGCTTATTTTCTAAGTTTTCGAAGTTGCTTGCGGTCGACCGAATTTTCGGTCGGTCGACCGAACCATTTTTTCGGTCGACCGAAAGTCCATCCGGTCAACCGAAAATTTCTTTCTCAAACTGCGCGACTTTTTTAAACGGTCATTTACCTGGATTACTGTGCTTTCACTTAATTGTGTTTGGCACAGTCTGAGGTAAGGGTCTGAAAAGGAGATTATTTGCTCATTTGGGAAGATTGGGTTTTGTTTTTAAATTGATTAATCACTTCTATAAAAACCCCAGTCTTCTTCTTCTTCAAGCTGCCCTAGTTTCTGCTGAAAAACCAAAGAGACGCTCTCTTCTGATAAAAATTTTCAAACTCTGTTTTTCTATGGTTTTTCACTGTGTTTCTTGTGTGAGCTCACTTCCCAGCTTCAGTAGTCTTTCTCTTTGCCATAGGGTCCTGTAAAGAGAGAGTCTTGCATCTTTTCTTCTGCTGTGAGAGTGAGATCTTGTGTAGATCAACTGTGAGGGAGTGTGATCTGTTGAGATCAAACTGTGTAGTGAGAGATCGTGTGGGATCACTGTGTAGACGAAGTTCCGGCTTCCAAACCGGGTGTGTAGTGGATTTCTCCTCGAGAGTGGGGAGCGGGGACGTAGGTCAGCGGGCCGAACCTCGTTAACACATCGCGCGTCAAGGATAACGATTCCTAACCCTATCTCTCTTACTTTGTTTGCATCAGTTCACTGTGGTTTGCTTGTCTTAATTTTTTAATTGCATTATTAGAGCCTCTTGACCCTAATCACCCCCCTCTAGGGTCCAACAATTGGTATCAGAGCTTGGTCTCTATATTAATTTTTGGTTTAACCACCTTAGAGAAAAGATCTAATGGAGGCTTCTTTGAATATGCATATGTTAGAAGGACAATCCACCACTAGACCATCTCTCTTCACCGGAAGCAATTTTGCTTATTGGAAGGCTAGGATGCGAATTTATCTTCGTTGTATTGATCTTGACATCCTAGGGCTCATAGAAAAGAAATATGTAGAAAAGTCCAAAGTTGAGAACATGGATGATGATGAAAGGCACCTAGCCAATCTCAATGCTAAGGCCATGAATGCCTTAATTTGTGGACTTTCTCCTAATGAGTACAATAGAGTTTCCACGTGTGCAACCGCATACAAAATTTGGGTAAAATTATGTATCACACATGAAGGAACCCCCCAAGTTAAGGAATCTAAGATCAGTGGACTTATGCATGATTATGAGCTATTTAAAATGCTTCCTAATGAATCTATTGATGCCATGTTTTCCCGTTTTACTAATATCATCAATGAATTACATGGTCTTGATAAGCAATTGTCCATTCAAGAGATGAACTACAAGATACTTCGTTCCTTGACTCCGGTATGGGAGCCCAAAGCTACGGCTATTGAGGAAGCTCATGACCTCACCACTCTACCACTTGATAGCCTTATCGGAAAGCTCAAGGTCCATGAGAAGAAGCTCAAAGGGAAGGAGAAGGAGGAAGTGCCATCACGGGAAGTTGAGGAACCATCACCAAAGTTGAAGCCTATAGCTCTCAAAGGAGCTAGTGACAACTCCTCCTCATCATCGGATAGTGAAGTTGATTTTTCTAGAGAAGTGGCTCATCTCTCTAGAAGAATCTCTAGACTTATAAAAATAAACAAGAAATTTAATCCCCGATCTAACAACAAGTTTTCCTCTCGTGTAGGTAAATGTTTTGAGTGCAATGAACCGGGTCACATCGCTAAGGATTGCCCCAAGCTCAAGGAGAAGTACATGAAGTACAAGAAGAAGAAGGCTATGTATGCCAGATGGGAAGAATCTGAACCAAGTGATTCGGATAGTGATGATGAGGGAGCTAAACTTGCTCTTCATGACCCAAATGTTTGTTTCATGGCAAATGAACATGAGGTAATATCCGAGGCCGAAAGTGAATCTTTCTATATGTAATGGGACATAGTTATGGCTTTAGAAGAGTTGAACTTTGAATTTAAGAGAATGTCTAAAGAATACTCTTCTTTTAAAAAATTGCATGCCTCTTGTGATATTAAGCTAGAACAACTAACTACCTCTCTTGCTTTAAAAGATGAATTGCTAGGAGATCTCGATTTCGAGAATAAGCAATTAAGATCAAAGATTGAAAGACTAGAGATTGAGAGTGGTAGGACTAGACCCACTCATGTTTATGCTAATTATCATTATGGTAGAAATAGGTTTTATGGCTCTCACACTCATGCATACAAAAGAAATTTTGTGTGCACATATTGTATGAGACATGGACATATTTCTACTCATTGTAGAATCAAAGATAACCATGATTTTTATGGAATGATATGGGTACCCAAAGGTACCAAGACTACTAACCACCAAGGACCCAAGACATGGGTACCTAAACCTACTACACCTTCATCTTCATCTTTTGTAGGGAACGTCACGGCAACGACGTAAGGAGATGTGGTACCTAGACAAAAAGCATACTACACCTTCATCTTCATAACTCTCTTATTTTTTGTTCTGCATTTAAGATTAGTCTGGACATGTCGGATGTGAAGCCTAGACAAAAAGCATTTATAACGATTAAATAGAGATAATTATTGTGAGGTGATATAATCTGATTCAAACAGTTAAATACTTACGCTGCGTATATGTTAAATGTAGTATCACTGCTCAGGATATATGTGTGGGCTTGATCTAGCTCCATTCTGGGGAATCTAGTGTCCTCCCCACGATTATTGTAGAATGTACCGTCAATTATTCGTACGGGACGGTTTATCCTTGTCTCCACGCCCCACAAGTAACGAGAGATAAAATTCAAACTCTCGTTACTTATGTAGTTCTCTGCGATCGACCCTTCAGGACGTGCACGATTATGCATCAGTTGTTTCATAAAACCCAAATACCTACAAGCATATAGTTTCATGATTTATGACAAAATGGAACTGAGAAACGTAATTTGACAAATATTAAATGAATATTATAATAATAAATACCTCTCCACGGGGTACATCCAGCGATATTGATCTGGTCCTGCGATGCGGCCTTCGTATGATAAATGTATTATGAGATGCACCATGACCGTGAAGAATGAGGGAGGAAATAGTATTTTTATTTTACACAGTGTATTGGCAACACGTCCCTCTAATTCATCAAACTCCCTGACATCAATCACCTTAGAGCACAGTTGCTTGAAGAAACCGCAGAATTCTATTACCACCATCGCGAGTTCCTTGTCAGCATGTCGCAACGCAACCGGGAGAAGTTGATATAATAGAATATGATGGTCATGTGTCTTGAGTCCCAAAATCTTTCTGTCCTCAATATGCACATTTGCTGAAATGTTTGAAGCATAACCATCCAGTGTCTTCACGGACTTTAGAAATAAACACATATTGTGGACCTCATCCTTCGACAATGTGACATGGGAGGCTAGGAGTTCAAACTTTCCGTCGCCCTTATCTATAGCTTGCAGTTTCGGACGAATGTTCAATTCTGCTAGGCCTTGACGTGCCCTTAAGTCATCTTTCAATTTTTTCCTGTCCTACAACAAAGTGTTCAAGAGATTCTCGCATATGTTCTTCTCGATGTGCATGACATCCAAGTTGTGACGTATTTTTAAACTTCTCCAATATGGCAGCTGATAAAATATGCTGAATTTTGACCATTCATACGGAAGTTTGGTGCCCTTTGAGACACGCCCATGCGACTGGATATTGCGAGGCTTATTTTCTTTCGATTTTTCCTTGAGAAATAGCTTACCCTTTCCCTTTCCCTTCCATTTTTGCTTTAATATTTTTCTCCTAACCCCAAATGGATTTTCTTTGTTGAATCTTTTTTTCCCAAATATTTTTCTAGGTAAAGGATGTAGAAGCTCAAATATTTCTTCTCCGGTTAGACTTGGTGGTGTCGGTCTACTTTCTGGATTGCCGTCAAACTTTCCTACTAACTTTCTGAACTTATGCCCTGTAGGCAACCATCTTCTGTGTTGCCAATAACAAAACTTACGGCTGTACTTCAGGAACTTTTCCTCATAGTCTGACATGCAAATCGGACAAGCAATCTGACTCTTCGTCGACCATCCAGACAGGTTAGCGTATGCCGGGAAGTCATTAATTGTCCACATGACCATTGCCCGCATACAGAAAGACTCCTTACCATAAGCATCATAAGTGCTGACATCTTTTTCCCAGAGAAGCTTCAGGTCGTCAATTAATGGTTGGAGGAAAACATCGATGTCATTTCTAGGAGAATATCTTCCAGGGATCAAAAGTGACAGTATCATGTACGGTTGCTTCATACACATCGACGGCGGCATGTTGTACGGTGTCAGCAACACTGGCCAGGTAGACCAAGCAGAGCTCATTAATCCAAACGGATTAAATCCGTCGCTAGCAAGCCCCAGCCTAATATTCCGAGACTCATTACCGAAGTCGGGGTATATACGGTCAATGTGCTTCCATGCCTCACTGTCCGCAGGATGTCTTAGTTTCCCATCCTCTTTGCGGTCGGTCGAGTGCCATCGCATATTCTTAGCCAGCTCGGCAGACATATAAAACCGCTGCAGCCTAGGAATAATTGGAAAATATCGGAGAACCTTCGCAGGGATTCTGCTCTGCTTATTGGATGCACCACCTTCGGATGTGCTTGTAGCTTCTCCTTTCCAACGTGATACATGACACGTCGGACATTCCTCCAGAGCTTCATTACCCTTATTGTACAAGATGCAGTCGTTAGGACAGGCGTTTATCTTCTTGTAATCAAGCCCCAGCGTATCAACAATCTTGTGAGCTTCGTAATAGGTCGCAGGGATGCTTTTCTCGCCACCTGGAATGACTTTCCTCAACAAATCTAATAACATCTCAAAATGTGTAACAACCATCCCACTGAGTGTTTGGATATGAATAAGCCTCAGCATAAAAGAAAGCCTTGTGAACTCCTTACACCCCTCGTATAACGGTGACTCGTTTTCTTTAACAACTCTCATCAATCGATCTACATCTTGAGACACATCATTAGTGTTGACATCACTCACCGACGGCGCTATAAGAATATCTTCTAACATATCAGTCGTGTCAACTGTCGGATTGCCGACTTCAGTGAATTCTTCCTCTGATTGTATCATCGGGACGCCTTCACCGTGATGACTCCAAAATACATACGAGCTATCAAATCCATTGATTGACAGATGAAAACTTACGTCACTCCTAGCGAGCATTTTACCGTTCCTGCAATTCTTACAAGGACAGAAAATCGACCCGCTTAGCGACCGTAGAGGGTTTGTGTCAGAGTAGGCTAAGAAAGCTTCAATCCCATCCTTGTATCAGGTGTCTAGATGCCTTCGATCACGTGGTATGCTCATGAACGATTTGTCAGGAACTGTCCGCATCTAGAATTCAAAAATTAATGGAAGTGAGCATATCTCTATATATATCATTTTAATTTAGTGATGTAAACGTGTGTTCAGAGGACCGCATGTGTGACCGGCTGTCAGAGGAAGGCTTCTATCCCATTAGGTATGTAAACATGATGTGTATATGTATTTACGTGTGTTCAAGTGTACTTTTAATTCGTCAAAATTTCGGCAGCACCTACCCGCTGTTCTCCGAGTACACTATATTGGGAAGGATATACTCCTGCATATCCCTCCGCAATTTGTACATGGAGAATAACGAGTAAGCGCCGCCGAAACTCTGACGAAAAGAAAGTACACAAGAATACAAGTAAATACATATACACGCCATGTTTACATACCTAACCCGTCCACACTGGACAGATCCAGTAAATATTTATATATAAACCCCCTCTCACATACGTGTACAAAAAGGTTATCGGACCGAACAAGATGGTCTCATATCCGCCAACGATCCTGTAAGCGTATGTGACAAGTAAATAAAGAGATTATATATAGTATTTATTGGATGGGGTATTCTACAGCTCGAAAATATGAGTGTACGGTGTGTGTAGTTTCTATGTAATTAACGATATAATAGTTACGCTAACCCATTATCCTCACCCTCACCCCCACCCTCACCCTAACCTAACCCTAACCCTAACCCTCAACCTCACCCTCACCCTCACCCCCACCCCCACCCCCACCCTCACCCTCACCCTCACCTAACCCTAACCCTAACCCTCACCCTCACCCTCATCATCACCCCCACCCCCACCCTCACCTAACCCTCCTCTAACCCTAATCCTAACCCTAACCCTAACCCTAACCCTCGCCTAACCCTAACCCTAACCCTCACCCTCACCATCACCCCCACCCTCACCTAACCCTCCTCTAACCCTAATCCTAACCCAAACCCTAACCCTAACCCTCGCCTAAGCCTAACCCTAACCCTCACCCTCACCATCACCCCCACCCTCACCTAACCCTCCTCTAACCCTAATCCTAACCCTAACCCTAACCCTCGCCTAACCCTAACCCTCACTGAACCCTAACCCTAACCCTAATTAAAATTATTTTTTATATTATAATTTCATCAAGATGAATATTTTTTATTAGGGTTTGAGTTTTTTGCATAATTTTTTTTGTTTTACCAAAATTAAACTCTAATTATAAAAATTAAATTATAATTACAAAAAATAATAAATCCATCTTTCTCCCCCCCTTCAATCTCTCCTTCTCTCTCCCTCTCTCTCGTCGGCTGACGCCGGCAGCGAGCCAACCAACGGCCACCGACCGACGAGAGAGAGGGAGAGAGAAGGAGAGATTGAGAGGGGGGAGAGATTGAGGGGGAGAGATTGAGGGGGGGGGGGAAGAGATAGGACTAACCTTGAGAGAGAGGGGGAGAGAGGGGCGGCGACGGCGGATGAACGGCGGCGGCGGCGATGGAGGGGGAACGGCGGCGGCGCGGAATGAGGAGAGGGGGGGCGGGATTCGGACCAGGGGGGATCAGACAGGGGGGATTCGGACCAGGGGGGATCGGACAGGGAGGGGGGAAATGAGGAGAGGGGGGCGGGATTCGGAACAGGGGGGAACCCGAGGGCATTAATTCGGGCGCGGGCTGCCCAAAAAATTTGGGCGCCCGCGCCCAAAAAATTTCGCCCCAGAATTTTTTAGCGACGGAAATTCCGTCGCTAAAAATTCTTTAGCGACGGAAATTCCGTCGCTAAAAAAAATTTAGCAACAAAAAAAAATATCGTCGTAATATATTTTAGCGACAGAATATTTTCCGTCGGTAAATTGGAATATTCCGTCGGTAAAAGATTTTTACCTACGGAAAAATAGCGACGGAAAATTCCGTCGTTATAACATAACATATAGTGACGGATAATGTCGTTGCTATTTTTCCGTAGGTAAAACCCCATTTTCTACTAGTGATTGCCTACGTCCACGGGAGAGGATGGGGAGATTTCACTAAATAGAGGAAAAATACAACGGGTTATAACTCACAAAATCACTCAAATATAACCCTAACCAAAGCTCTCAAATCCCTCACAATATCTCCCTCTCAAAGTGCTCAAAACAATGCTAATTCTCTTATTTTCTCTCCTTTTTAAACCCTAAAAAACATGGTCCTATTTATAATAAAACACAATCCCAAACAAAGGATTATTCCCAAACAAAGGAGGATTCTAAAAACGAGCCTGTCACACCCTGCATCATGGGTGTGGCAGAGGGTGTGGTACAGGACAGATTCTGCCACACCCATGACAGAAACCACACTAGGGTGTGGTGGAGTCTGTTTTGGGTTATTCTTCATGTTTTTCATAATTCCTTCACCGTTTTCACAATTCTCCACCTCGGCGAAATGTTCCTAACACTGAGCCGACACCAACATGAGCACCAATGTGTCGTCTCTCTAAACTCGACTGCACCAATGTGGTTGCCTACGTACCCCCTCTCCCAAGGGATCAAGCCACCCGTAGTTCATCCAAATGGCCGTCAACGGCCTCAACAATCACGAATGTGCAACAAGTTTCGACAATGATCAAACTTGTTGCTCGGAACCACCTTAGTAAGCATATCCGTCAGATTATCCTTTGTGTGGACTTTCACAATCTCCACATCGCCATCTTCAAGAACATCCCGAACGAAGTGATAACGAACGTCAATGTGATTCGTCCTCGCATGAAAAACCTGATTTTTCACCAAATAGATAGCACTCATGCTATCACAATGAATGGTGACGGACCGTTGCGATATACCAAGTTCCTCCAAAAGTTCTCGAAGCCAAATAGCCTCCTTCATAGCCTCCGTAACCGCCATATACTCTGCCTCCGTCATAGACAAAGCCACCGTAGACTATAAGGTGCATCTCCAACACACCGGCGCACGGGTCAAAGTAAACACATATCCCGTAGTAGACTGATGATTATCCAAATCCCCGGCATAATCCAAATCAACATATCCAATGCACAACTGCCCACCTGTAGTGTCCCGCTCATAAACCAAACCAACATTGAGCGTACCTCGAATGTACCTCAAAATCCATCTCACGGCGTGCCAATGACCTACTCCTGGATCGTGCATGTATCTCGACACCATGCTCACCGCCTGTGACAAATCCTGCCTCGTACTTACCATCGCGTACATCAAGCTCCCAACTACGCTCGCATATGGAGTCTTCGTCATCAACTCACGGTCTTCAACTGACTTCGATAAAAGGCCAGCTGAAAGCTTCAAATGGGCTCCTAAAGGTACACCAACTGGCTTCGTATCCATGCTAACATGGAATCGCTGTAGAACCTTCTTCAAATAAGCCACCTGTGTCAAACAAATCTTTCCCTTCTTCTTGTCTCTGTCGATCTCCATCCCTAAAATGCGCTTCGCCTCGCCCAAGTCCTTCATCTCAAACTCATTCGAAAGCTGAACTTTTAACTCATCTATAGCTGACTTGGAACTAGAGGCAACCAACATGCCATCGTCATAAAGCAACAAATAAATATACGCACCTCCTCTTAACTTGCGAAAATACACGCAATGATCAAACTGGCTCTGAGTGTACGAATGACCAAGCATAAAACCATCGAATCGCCTATACCACTGTCGAGGAGATTGCTTCAAACCGTATAGCGATTTCTTTAACCTGCAAACCAACTTATCTTTCCCTGCAGCTCGAAAATCCTAATGGCTGAGTCATATATATTTCTTCATCAAGATCACCATGAAGAAATATCGTCTTCACATCTAACTGATCTAACTCTAATCCATACTGTGCCACCAAAGCTAGCAGAATCCGAATCGAAGAATGCTTCACCACCGGAGAGAAAACCTCATTGTAATCAATACCTTCCTCCTGTGCATAGCCCTTCGCAACCAACCTAGCCTTGAACCTCACTGGAGTGCCATAAATGCCCTCATTCTTTGTGTACACCCACTTGCACCCAATCGCCTTCCGCCCCTTTGGAAGCTCAACAAGCTCCCATGTATCGTTCTTATGAAGGGACTCCATCTCCTCCTGCATAGCCACCTGCCATGAATCAGCCTCCGAACTCTGCTCGGCCTCTCTGAATGTAGTAGGCACCATCTCATCGATACTCTCTACCGGAAGTGCATATGCAACTGTGTCGGCATACCGTGCTGGCACCCGTATGTCTCTCCTCTGTCTCCGAATCGCAATAGAATCCTGAACCTGAGCCATCGGTCCCTGATCCTGCTCATGAGTACATGTATCCTCCGCATCACCGTCGTGCTCGTCTGGCGTCACCTCAGTCGGCACTCTAATGGATACTGCACCATCTGGACTCTGTGGAGCTGCATCAATCTCCACCACCTGCGATATCTCCTCTGTCAGGTTGTTCTCCACCGGATGAGAGCTGGGAAGCTTTAAGATAGAAGCCTCATCGAATGTGACGTCCCTACTTAGCATAATCTTCTTATCAACTAGATCCCAAAGCTTGTATCCCGTAACACAGCGCTTTAATCCTACAAATATGGTCTTCCTAGCTCGAGGTTCTAACTTATCAGTTTTAACATGGTAATATGCAGGGCAACCAAATACCTTAAGCTGGTCATAGTCATGTGCTGTCTCTCCCGACCACATCTCCATAGGGGTCTTCCCCTCAATCGCAGATGAAGGCAGCCTATTAATGAGGTGGCTCGCATAAGAAAGTGCCTCAGCCCAAAAGATCTTCTCCAAACCACTATGCGCCAATAAACATCGAATCTTCTCCAGCAAAGATCAATTTAACCTCTCCACTACCTCATTCTGCTGCGGTGTATGACTAACTATGAAGTGCCTCTCTATGCCCTCGTCTCGACATAGCTGCTGAAAGGGGTCTGAAGTATACTCGTCGTCGTTGTCGGATCGCAACGTCTTGATCTTTCTCCCAGTCTGCAGTTCTAATCTCTTCTTCCACTCTACAAACAAATCTAGGACTTCACTCTTATGCTTTATGGTGTACACCCAACATCACCTAGAATAGTCATCAACGAACCTGACAAACCAATCTCGATTACCAAGTGATGCCGTCTTGGTGGGACCCCAAATATCTGTGTGCACGTAGTCCAAAATGCCCCTCGTCCTATGAATGGCCATCCTGAACTTCACCTTTGTCTTCTTGCCAAGTACACAGTGCTCACAGAATTTTATTTTACCACTCTTAGCTCCCTTCAATAGCCCCTGCTTGCATAATGCCTACAGTGACTTTTCACCTGTGTGCCCTAGCCTGTAATGCCAAAGTCTGCTTATGTCCGCCTCTGTAATAGCCGAAGCAACCTAGCCAATGTCGGTGCTCCCCTTCAGATAGTATAAATTACGACTGCGGACTCCCTTCATCACCACTAAAGATCCCTTAGTAACCTTCGCTACAGCATCCTCAAAGGTCACCCTGAATCCCTTCGCCTCCAAAGCTCCAACTGAGATAAGATTCTTTTTCAGTTGAGGAACGAATCTCACCTCCTTCAACTTACGGACTACTCCATCATGCATCTGAATCCTCACAGTACCTATCCCACAAATACCACAGGATTGATCATTTCTCATGACAACAACACCCCCGTCGAGTCTCTCAAATGATGAAAACCAATCTCGCCTAGGAGTCACATGATAAGTAGCGCTAGAATCAATCATCCAATCCGATGCATCCAAATGGTTCACCTCCGGAGTAATCAAAAGAGAAAAACACGAATCATCAGAATCATCGCCTTTCGCAACATTCACCTCATTAGCTTTCGAGCCCTTTTTCTTGCTATCCTCCTTCTCCTTGAGCTTCGGACAGTCTCTCTTCCAATGTCCATACTCCTTGCAGAATGCATATTGGTTCTTTGCTAATTGGTGACGGCTTCTTGACTTTGACCTTCCTCTATTACCACCTTTCGGATATGGGCTTCTACCTCTCGTCAACAAGGCCTCTCCTGAAGTACTAGCGCGGGAAGTCTCCTTATCCTTCCTCCTCAAATCGTAGTTCGTCAATGCGTTAGTCACTTAACTATAAGTGATAGAAGATCTCCCGTTCAGCAACGTAAGCACGAAGGTATCATACTCCTCATCCTGTAAGGACCCCAAAAGAATAATAGCCTTGTACTCATCCGTGATCTTCTCATCCACGTTCGCCAAGTCCGATAACAACTTATTGTAGTTGTTCACATGAGCCGCAAGCGAGGTGCCTCGGGACATTTGGAATCTGAATAACCTACGTAGCAAATGCAACATGTTCTCAACACTCTTCGTAAGATACTTATTATTGAGAATTTCCCACATCTTCATCGCAGACGTTACCCCAATCACATCATATTTCAGCTCCTGTTCCAAACAAGACCTAATCACCCCACAAGCGTTCCTATATATTCATCTTTTCCCATACCGACTCTTCATATTTAGGTGGCCTCACATAGATCATGATGGTCTCCTCCAAATTTTAAGCATTGAGCGTATCTTGTACGTCGTTCATCCACAAACTTAAATTGATTTTGCCGTCATATTTCACTACACTAATCTTAGTGTTCTGAAAACCCACTTGAACAGTGCTGATCATCTTGCTGCTTTCACCAACTTCTTCACCCATAATCACAAATTCCAAATTACAAGGAAATATTCAAACTTTGAAAGGAATAAGAAATTACCCAACTGAACCCTAGATTGGATTCCAAATAGAACTCCTAACCACACGAGAAAAGAAAGATCTTCAACGGTAACTTCAAACCCTAACTCCACCAAAACCTAGAACTCCAAGAACCAAGCTTCCAACTGAATCTTCCTCCACCTAATCCAAAACCCTAGATCTAAAATCTGAGCTATGATACCACTTGTCGCATGCCTATACGGAAGCTTTGTACGCACACACAACGAACTTGAGATCACGGAAGAAGAAAGCCACACACTTGCACAAACCAAGCTAATTACGACAAAATCAAACCAAACACAGAGATATACGTGGTTCGGCAATTGCCTACGTCCACGGGGAGAGGATTGGGAGATTTCACTATATGGAGGAGAAATACAACGGGTTACAACTCATAAAATCACTCAAATATAACTCTAACCAAAGCTCTCAACTCCCTCACAATATCTCCCTCTCAAAGTGCTCAAAACAATGCTAATTCTCTCTTTTTCTCTCCTTTTTAAACCCTAAAAAACGTGGTCCTGTTTATAATAAAACACAATCCCAAACAAAGGAGGATTCCCAAACAAAGGAGGATTCTAAAAACAAGTCTGCCACACCCTGCACCATGGGTGTGGTAGAGGGTGTGGTGCAGGACAGATTCTGTCACACCTATGGCGGACACCACACCAGGGTGTGGTGGAGTCTGTTTTGGGTTATTCTTCATGTTTTTCACAATTCCTTCGCCGTTTTCACAAAAGAGCTATAAGAACTTGCAAAACCTTAGCCAGCCAAAGGAGGCATATAAAGTATAGACTAGGTTTACAATGAACATTTTTTGTTAGAACTAATGTACTAGTATATTTTTCCTCATTGCGTACGGTTTAGGAACATACGCAACTGTAAGGATGGACCACATGCAACTCCCCCCCAAACCTCCCAACCCTCTAAAAACATTCGAATTCCAGTCGAACCCAACTTAAAACCCTTGATAATGCTGTAGTTAAAAAAACATAAATCTTTCGGAACCTCTCTTCAGCCACTGTTAATATGAAGAATTATCTTTAGAGGTAGTACAACAATCAGCAATTACCTCCTAAAGTGAAGGTGACGTCAATGGACACGCTAACGCCATGCTCAACAACCAGCAATTACCCTTAGAAATTGTCTGCAGTGATACTCAACAATCCACGTTACATTTTCAAGTGAAGGTAACATCTACTTTAATGCTAACAGCATTCCCCCTGATGGCACCCACATTAAAGGCTCCTCAAAAAGATCAACATGAAAACTTCACAAAACCCAATAGGATAATAAACATACTACAAGCATACACGATTTGTGTTTGGTCCGTCATTTAACCTACCGGGTACTGCACTATATCAGACATGTTAAAATAAGTGATAGCTAAGGGCCTGTTTGGTTATTTCCTAAAAAACCAAAAAATAGAAATGAAAACTAAGAAATCTCAAAAAGTACAATTTCACACATTTCCATCCCTAAAACTCACCCACAACATCTAATAAAATATTATTTTTATCCAACAACTCATCCACCACATCAAATAAAATATTATTTTCATCCAACAACTCATTCATCACATCCACCACATCTAATAAAATATTATTTTCATCCACAACGTCACTCAACTCATCTCATCTCATATTTAAAAATCACTCACATCATCCAATAAGATTGTGACAACTCATCTCATTTCATTAACATTTCATTTCTTTGTTTTCCTCCCAAAAAGTTAGGAAACCAATTTTCTTAAGTGTGGGTCACATCATCCAATAATATAATGACAACTCATCTCATCTCATCTATTTTCTTATTTTTAAGAAATAACCAAACAAAAAAAAACAACCTATTACAAGAAATAGGTTTCTTATAATTCATTTCCTTATTTTTTTCCACCAACCAAACAACATCAAAACAAGTTTTCTTAAAAAATCACTCACATCATCCTATAATAAGGTGACAACTCATTTCATCTCATCTCCATTTCTTTGATTTCCTTCTTTTTTTAGCCAACCAAACAATCCCAAAACCTATTTTTCTTAGGAATATGTTTCCTTTTCTTTGATTTCCCTCTTTTTTTAGGCAAACAAACAGCCCCTAAAATGAAAACTCATGGTTTTGTCAGCCATCAAACTTTGACATACAGATATATACAAGAATATATTGCTTAAGAAATTTAATTATTTAAAGAAAGAAAGGTTAGCAAAAAGAAAAAAAGACCATCCTTATCAACACAAAATTTGTAAATAGCTTGTTAAAACTCGGGTATAAATCTATGGTTATTCCAAATGGTAAATGTGAACACATGAAGCGTGTTAGTGGGGCCCACGAACGTGTTTTGATTTCTTTCCGCGTGAAGAGAAGACAAGACAAGCCGGCCCACCCGAATCACAAGGACTATATATATATATCTTTGTAGCCTAGGGTTTTAGAGTTGGGTAGAGGGAAAAGTGCAAGGCTGCAAGTACGAAAGTGAAGGGGGAGGTCTCTTTTTTTCGGCTGTGATTTGTTTTTTTCGGTAGAAGTGTAAGTACGGTGCAAAGAGGAAAAGTTGCAGAGGGCTTTGCTACTTGGCTTGGTGAAAAAAGCAAGGGGCTCGGAAAATAAAACAGTGGGCAGGTGCAAAGAATTTCTTTTGCGGCTACGGAGAAAATAGCAGTGTAGGGAAATTGAATTTTTGGCTGTGAATTTTTTGGCTGAGTGCAGCGGAGATTTTTTGTGTGCAGTGCTTTTGTTTTGCTTTTGAGAGAGATAATTGTGTGAGAGGTTTGAGAGATTGTGTGAGAGTTTAGATTGAGTGATTGTAAATTCTAGTTGTATTCTCTCTCTCTAATAGTAGATCTTCCCCTCCTTACCCGTGGACGTAGGCAGTTTGCCGAACCACGTAAAATTAGTTTGTTTGAGTTTATGGTTATTGTAATAGTTTTAAGATCCCTTGACAGGTCAGTCCCAGAACTGATGAGAGGAAGAGCCGATATCTCACCTTGTTGAGATATCCACTTCAGATTCTTGTCTCCTTGGTGAGACGGGAATTCTTATTGGGATCTTTCTCTATTATTGTGCATCAGAAACTCTGCCGAAATTTCTGCTGCACACAACAATTGGTATCAGAGCTCCAGGTTGGACTTGGGAGCTTGTTTGAAGGATTCACTGAAAGATTCCTATTTGAAGATTAGATCGACAACATGGGTAAAACAAGCACATCGGGATCGTCTCTTACGAAGACGATACATAGTTTGAGCATCAATAACATGAAGATTGATGTTCCGAAGTTTGACGATAACATTAACTTCGGATTGTGGAGGTGTCAGGTGATGGACGCCGTGGACGCTCAGAATTTGGAGGAGACTCTTGAGTTACAAGAGAAACCTGCCGAGATGGAAGCTAAGGTTTGGAAGAAGATGAATAGTAGGGCGTGTAGAGTTATTCGGTCATGCTTGATATCGGATCTTATTTATGATGTGATGAACGAGACGTCGACGAAGAAGATGTGGGAAACACTCAATGAAAAGTATCTTAATAAGAGCATTGAGAATCGGCTTCACTTGAAGAAGAGGTTTTACCAGTTCAAGATGAAGAGGGGAGTTTTCATTAGGGAGCATGTTAACAACTTCACAAAGCTACTTTCAGACATGGCCAATGTGGATATCATGGTTGAGGATGAAGACAAGGCGATGCTACTTTTGTGTTCGTTGCCCGATGATGATTATGGTACTTTTGTCCTAACTATGATTAATGGAAGAACTACTGTTAGTTACAAGGGGGTGACCTCAGCGTTGGTGAATTATGAGTTGAGGAAGAGTGTTGATGAGTCCTCCGAGAAGGCATCGGGAGATGCATTAGTAGTTCATGGCCGTGGTTCAAACCGAAGCAGGAGGTCGTAGTCTAGAGGTGCACATCGTGGGATTCGTAGGAATCAGTGTGCCTTTTGTAAAGAGGATAGACATTGAAAAGCCGAATGTCCAAAGTTAGATCGAGCCAAGAAGAATAAGGGAAAAGCTGTACAAGCTTCAGAGGTAAATGTTGTCAAGACTAGTGGCAACAATTCAGATTCGGATTCTTCGGCTATTCGTTGTCTATACTATCGTCAGTTTGTGGTACTAACTCTACAGAGTGGATGTTAGATTCGGGTGCTTCATACCACGTTTGCCCTAGGAGGGATTGGTTCTCCAGCTTTTAGAAGTTAGAAAGAGAGGATGTTGTGCTCATGGGTAATGGACATGCACGCTCTATTGGTGGTATTGGTACCATTCGTATTCGAATGTATGACGTAGTGATTCAGAAGTTGGATGAAGTGAGGTTCGTTCCGCAGTTGTCGAAGAATATCATTTCACTAGGAGCTTTGGTGGCATCTGGCTATAAAGTGACCTTGGTGGATGTACGTTTGAAGGTCACATTGGGGTCCATGATTGTGATAAAGGGCGTCAGAAGGAGCAATTTGTATTATTTGCTAGGAAGCACGGCGATTGATAGGGAGATGACGACTTCATCAGATTCGACTAGACTGTGGCATTGTTTGATGCTGGGTTATTTGATTGGTAATACCGTGCATAGGTTGTTGAGGTGTGCTATGACCTGCAGTTTGAAGTCCTGTGAACCCATTAGTATGAGCAAGAAGACCAAGGTGGAGTTAGGCACGTCTATCCATCATTCGAGGGGTCTTCTGAGGGGTATTTATTCAGGCATTCGAGGGCCTTCCAAGAGAGCATCATTGGGAGGTAATAGGTATGTGGTTTTCGTAGTTGGGGATTGCTCTAGGCATTGGTGGGTTGCAACCAAGTCCCGTTGGTGTGAAGTCCTAGAAGTCCGTAACAACTGGAGGAAGTGTATTGGCAGAAAGGTGAAAGTACTTCAGTCTGATGTTAGAGGGAGGTACAAGAGGGACCTATTTTTGTATTTGTGCCGAGCTCACAACAATTGGAGACACTGCATTAGTGTGGAAACTTTGAGGCGACGTGATGAGAAGGCAGATTTGGGGAACTATTCCTTTCTGAAGGAGGATCGGCGTTTGATGTCGAGCATTGGCATTGGTATGCGGGCTACGACATGTTTGCGCCGTCTCATGTATAGGTTGTCAACTGTTACATGTAGAGATATGGGATCTGGTGGAGCTACTTCAGATTTTGGATTGCGTCGGATGTTTGGCTACCCAGCACTTGGTCACATCATGGATGTGAGATTTGATCCGATAGCATATTTGGGATTCAGATGCGTGTTTAATTACCAGGTATTGGCTTCTGACTTGGTTCTGGGCAGGTATGTCACGGTTGACTCTCAGCAGGTGGAGAGTGATGCTACTCCACGTTGGGTGGAAACTCCAGATCATACTGCATCATTTGGGATTCCAGCTGATGTGACACAGATTGGGAATCATGTTGTTTTGGATGCAGATGATAGGTTGATTGATTCGAGTGCAGCTAATAGATGTAGTCTGAATATGGCCATTAGTTCATCTCAGATGGAGGTATTTGGATTGTTTCAATTTGGGGCCATTGGAGGTGCTATCAGCCGTAGACTTAATCGTGATGTTGGAGAAGGGTTGCGAACTCTTCTAGTGGATTAAGGTCGTTCACGGCCATTTAGGTGAACTACGTTCGGCTTGATT
The DNA here is from genome assembly GCA_022839385.1 of Asparagus kiusianus. Classification (NCBI taxonomy): domain Eukaryota; kingdom Viridiplantae; phylum Streptophyta; class Magnoliopsida; order Asparagales; family Asparagaceae; genus Asparagus; species Asparagus kiusianus. The sequence continues at coordinate 1,430,024 of BQKN01000106.1, read as the reverse complement.
CCTTGAGCAAGAGGATATGTAGGCAGTCTTTACGATGCATCCGGGTTTTAGATTAGTTGATGGGGGTGAGATCGATTTGGTGAGTAGATACCGACATTTGGGTGAGTGTTCGCACTCCCGTTTGGGTCTCGACTTGTTATGGATTGAGTCCGTTTGTTGTGGATCGTTTCACTTCGTACTGGACGCAACAAGTGAGGCATTTGGTTTGGTCGGTGTCGGCTTAGTTTTGGGAAAACTTTACCGAGGTGGAGAATTGTGAACACGTGAAGCGTGTTAGTGGGGCCCACGAACGTGTTTTGATTTCTTTCCGCGTGAAGAGAAGACAAGCCAAGCCGGCCCACCTGAATCACTAGGACTATATATATATCTTTGTAGCCTAGGTTTTTAGAGTTGGGCAGAGGGAAAAGTGCAAGGCTGCAAGTACGAAAGTGAAGGGAGAGGTCTCTTTTTTTCGGCTGTGATTTGTTTTTTTCGGTAGAAGTGCAAGTACGGTGCAAAGAGGAAAAGTTACAGAGGGCTTTGCCGTTTGGCTTGGTGAAAAAAGCAAGGGGCTCGAAAAATAAAACAGTTGGCAGGTGCAAAGAATTTCTTTTGCGGCTACGGAGAAAATAGCAGTGTAGGGAAATTGAATTTTTGGCTGTGAATTTTTCGGCTGAGTGCAGAGGAGATTTTTTGTGTGCAGTGCTTTTGTTTTGCTTTTGAGAGAGATAATTGTGTACGAGGTTTGAGAGATTGTGTGAGGGTTTAGATTGAGTGATTATAAACCCTAGTTGTATTCTCTCCCTCTAATAGTAGATCTTCCCCTCCTTGCCCCATGGACGTAGACATTTTGCCGAACCACGTAAAATTGGTTTGTTTGAGTTTGTGGCCATTGTAATAGTTTTAGGATCCCTCGACAGGTCAGTCCTAGAACTGATGAGAGGAAGAGCCGATATCTCACCTTGTTGAGATATCCACTTCAGATTCTTGTCTCCTTGGTGAGACGAGAATTCTTATTGAGATCTTTCTCTATTATTATGCACCAAAAACTCTGTCGAAATTTTCGCTGCGCACAATAGTAAATTTATTTAATAAGAGGGGAAGAGAATTGGTTGAGAACTCCAGAAAACTGTAGATGAAGGAGAGAAAAGATCGCACATCAACGGAAAACCTTGAAAATTCCTACCAAATAAGAAAATGGCTAAATAGTTTATAACTTGGTGGTTTCCATCATTTGTCATATGTGCACAACTCGCGTACATTAAACCATTCTGTTATCTCGTATGATAAATTTCTAACACACTACCATGCATGCAAAGAAGTAAATAAGAAAATCACATAATAATTAAAGTTTAACAATCTGGCGGTATACTCGTAATGATAACGAAACAAACAATGAAAACCTCATTGTGATATTACAGCTTGGTGTTAAAATACAAAAAATGAATTATGGCCAAGGTCTTCCCACAAAAACGTAAAGGAAAAATAAAACCAAGGTAGCCATTAGACCAACAGAATATCAAACAACTCCTGTTAGCTATGTGTTATTTTCTCAGTTGAGTAATCTTCTCTGATGCAGTTATTAAGTTTAATGCCTCAGCCCTCAGGTCCCGAAGGGAAGCTAAAATATAGCTCTTAACAGAAGAGCAAATTAACTAGGCTTCAGAGCAAGCAGTGAGATTAACAATATATCACGAGTCATTTTATATCAAATCAGAATGAAAGTAGACATAAAAGAGGTACTTAGGTTAAAACATCACAAGCGTGGAAGTGGCCTAGATATCCCAGGTTAGGTCATGAGACAGCTTTGGTATGTTTTAAATTTAACAAACCTTTAGGTACCGTTTGGCAAAGGGTTAAGTGAGGGGTTAAGGAGACTTAACCCCTTCTTAACCTGCCAAACACAACAAATTTATATAAGGGTTAAAGTGAGTTAACCCTCCATAATTTGTCAAACATAAAAAATATAGAAGGGTTAAGTTAACCCCTCTAGAGGGGTTAAAATGAGTTAACCCCTTAAAATGAGGGGTTTACTAATACTCCTATTTAGATGGAATAAGAGTTAATCCTTCTAATTATAAAGAAAATAGTCAAAATCATTGTTATTCCCAAACACTAAAACTGATCATAAGGGCTAAAATAAAACTTGTTTAACGGGTTAATAATTTAGTCCTTCGGATTATCAAATGGGCTAAGTACATTAATCCTTCTCTTTAACCCATCTTCATTAACCCTTTGCCAAACGGGTACTGCAATCAAAAAATATATTCCTGAACCTTTTCAGCCACAGGTAATCTGTAGAATTATCTTTAGATATCAGTTAGCAACTACCTTGAAATTTGAAGTTGAAGAATTACAGGAAAACAGGAAGGAACCAGCAAACAGACTGGCGGTCTACCGCCACGGTCGACCGCCAACGTGCACACAGTCCTACTGGGTTTCGGAGATAAAGGCGGTCGACCGCCGCGGTCGACCGTGATTGACTGTAATTGTTTTCTGCTCTCGGGTTTGGTGTTCGGTCGACCGCCGCGGTCGACCGCGAGACCTGTGTGGTCGACCGTCGCGATCGACCACCGAAGCGGTTATGACAGGGTTCAGTTTTCAGACCCGTTTCGTTTTGGATTTGTATAAATACCCTTTGGGTGTTTTTAGGGTATGCAAGGCAGGAGCCTTTGAGCAGATTGAGAGGGTTTTCTTTGGGCTTCTATTCTAGGAGCAATTGGAGAGATTAAGAGTGAGTTGTTGATGGTTTTGGTGAGAGATTGTAACCCTAGTTTGTTCCTCTTGATTTCTAATAGTAAAAACTCCCCCCTCCTTGCCCCGTGGACGTAGGCATCTTGCCGAACCACGTAAAACTGGTGTTTGATTGTTTGTGCTATTGATTTTGGTTGTGGTTTATCTTTTTCTCGGTGATTGGTTTAGGTTCTCGAGGCACAACAGAAGTTAACATCCAATTTACATTCTAACATGATGACCCCTCATGATATCCACATTTTGTCTAGCTAATCAACTAGCTTGCACCAAAACATCTTCTCAGAATAGACAAATAGAATACAAATGAAAGAATAACTGTAAAAAGAAACTGCAGGGGAAAATTTATTTGCATACAATCTGAAGCCGGATCAATTTATTAGATCTAAAAGCTACATAATAATAGCTACTCTGTCTCAAATGGTTTTGAGAAATTACAGGTTCTTGGAAATCATAACCTGGGAATAACTAAAGGAGAGAGAAGGAACTAACCAGTCAGTCCTGTGGTTGAAAAATTTTAAAAATGTTCAGACTGATTAATAACACAATAAAAATGTTGGAAATATCCAAATATTTGTGTCAAAAAACATGCAGTTTGTCACGCCCCAGACCCACGGGCCAGTTGGCGCGTGCAAGCCGTGGACCCCATCGAGAGAAACTCGATGTTGGCTAAAATTCGTTGCTAAAATACTAGCACTAGTTGTTCTTAGGTCTTGGGTTTCTCTCGATTTAATCCACTAACATTTATTCACACTAGTCTATGTGGGACTAAAATGTGGGGGTGTCACAGTGTTTAATAAATTGGAACCTTTCCTAATTTATGCATGTCATCCTTGATCATTTTCGCAATTTATGCATGTCATCCTTGCGCACCATACTAATCTTCTGTGTATTGTTCCAAATTTTATCAGGTGCCAATTTTATTGTTCCAATTTTTATCAAGAGCCAATTTTTATCAGGTGTCACACAGTTTATCTGCTTAAGCTAATATATTGCATGATGATCATAATTAACTCTCTTAGGTATGATTAGCACCACTCTGAAGTGTTGATCAGTAAGAGCAGTGCGCAAAACTTGGGAACTAGACACTCAATAGTAAATGATTTGGACATTTGAAAATAAAAAGGTAGGTTCTTCCTTAGTTATCACTTTCTTTTGTCAGAACTTCACACAGGCCCCGCCCTGTAGACTGTTGTGCGCGACGGAAGTCAAAACCAAACCGATGTGCTTCGAGAGACCAAATCAAAACGAACGTCGAGAGAAGGCAAACAATGCAAAATAACAGTACAAACTCAAACAACCAATTTTAATGTGGTTCAGCAAGTTGCTTACGTCCACGGAGCAAGAAGGGGATGGAGTTTTTACTAATAGAGAAGAAGAGTACAAACTGAGATTACAAAATCACACAAACTCATCAATTAATCTCACCAACAAAACTCTAATTCTCTCCAAATAAAATCCTAACCAATAGCTCAGAAAATACCTCTTTTCTGTGCTCCAAATATCCCCTTCGCTGCTCCCCAAAACTAAAACGTGTTCTTATATAAATAGAAATCCTAAAACCAAAAGCATACTTGGAATTCTAAAACTAAAATCAAAACAGATTAGGAATCCTAATAACTTCTTACCAGAACAGATTAAGAATCATGTTACCAAAACAGATTAGGAATCCTAATAACCTGTTACCAAAACATATTAAAAAACATATTAGGAACTTGCTATTCAACAGAGACCTGTATTTTTATCTATATCGGAGCAAATTATTTTTTTCCCTTTTTTGGGTGGAGGGGGTGGGGGCGGGGGGGGGGGGGGGGGGGGGGGGCATAAAGCCTTACCCCAATTAAGTTGAAAGAAGACCATACAAAAGGAAAAAGGAAAAAAAAAAAGAAATCAAGAACACAAGGGAGACTCTCCCCTTACATAAGGCTTCAAAGAAAACTAATCTTACTCTACTAGAAGGATACCCATCTCTGATCAAGACTAACCAAACCCCCACAAAGTAAGAGGTAATTCTATTCATGAGAGATACTCACAGTAGCCAAATCTATCAGCCACCTTCTCGGCGTCTCTGAAGTAATGAGCAAAGGAATGGTTAACTCTTTGAAGCATTTTCCATATATTTTTAACAATGTACCAAATGGGAAAAGGAGTTGAAGATTTTTTAGGAGAATATAAATATCTTTAGAATCCATCTCAATTACAATGTTATTTAATTACCACAATGGACAATATCAAAATCTTGTAGACTGTAGATCAGTTATAAACTTCTATTAAAATTCATACCAGTTCATGTCAAAAAAATCTCATACTAAGCACAATGTCTATCAATCAACTTCATTATCACCAATATAAAAGTATGGCACAAAATCTATAAAAAAAATCAATGCATAGGCTACAAAATAGATCACTATACAAAGCATATGAGCATGCCTAGTTTAAGAAACAAAGCAAATAATCAAGCGATCGTCGATATCATTACCATCGTCAATATAATAAGGTCATTGTTATAACCATCATCAAATTGTTGATATCATCTATAAGACGATCCAAAGTATGTCCTCGGCCATGCAGATTATTCAGAATCAACCATTAAATGCTGTAATACTAATTCCCCAATCAATTAGCTTCCCTAATCTTTTTTTTCATGTTACAGAACTTATTTCCAAGTAAAACTACTGTAATTATACTTTAAACCTACCATAATTCTATTTGAAAATAGAATTTGGATATGTCTAGCAGCAAATTTAACAAATATCAAGAATAAAAAATGTTTTAAAATTAGCACATGATACCAAATGTTCCCTCATTTGCATAATTGAGGGTATTTAAGTGCATGCTTTAAAGATTTTATGGTGTTTCTAAGAAACTTTTTAGGGTGTATACATGTTGTGAAAAAACAAATGAGGGTTATATAAGTGCAAGTTTAAGAAACTTTAGGGTATTTAAGTGCTATAAAAAAATGAGGGTATATAAGTGGGATACAGGCCAAACTATAGGTTGTTAAAATGCAACTAAGCCAATAACAAATTATTGAATTGCCATTTGGAAACACATTTTCCACAACAAAATGCAGTCTAAAACACAGATGTAGAAACAATTTCCTACGGCAAATGCTCAACGTAATGTAATATTCAATATGGACAATTATTCATGGTTAAAGTGTTAAGCGGGTGTTTGATTCAAGCAATTTTTTGGGATATAGGGTGGATTTCAAATTCTAGAATCAAAAATTGGGTTCTTTTTAGGGTTTTTGGATTTCATAACTTGTGTCTGTTTCAATAATTATTCCAGAATGTGAAATTCCAATAATATAAAAAACACCCAATTTTTAGAATTTGTCAAATCTCTCAATTGGGGAGGATTTGACAAATCCCATAAATGAGTATGCTTATCCCTTTTTCTATACCATTATATATATATATATATATTTGTTGGAATTAACCTCACCAATATAAGCATATTCACCCCTCCTATTTTAAATTTTGTTATCCTATAATTTGGGTGTGAATCAAACAAGATATTACAAATTATAGTATTTGCTTTACTATAATAATGTTTGAACCAAACAAATTATTAGAAATCTCAAAGCATGCATAAAACCATATGGATTTAAACTTCTCTATGTGATTACAAATCCTAAAATTTTGGCATTTGAATCAAACAACCCCTAAAGCATTGTGTTTGGCAACCTTGTAAAATTGAGCAAGGATTGAAGCTAGCCTAATTTTAAGTTATTTTTTATTTGGAAAATTCTAAAGCTAGAAGTGGCCCAATTTTTTTAACCCAAAAATTGACACTAAACCAATTTTATTTTAGATTAAGAAGTAGCTGGTCCAAAAAAAAACTGGTTTAGCAAATAAACTTGAGTCAGGACCCAATTTCGTGTAGTTTGTCAGACAAGCTCATTATGCAACCTTCGTACCTGTATAATCAGACCAAATAAACTGACCCCAGCTCGAGATCCATAGATCCATTAACAGAGTGACGCGCTCATCTCCGTCATTATTTTCAAGAACAAGGGCAACTTCGTCAATCTCAACGATCCCCGCGCTTCCCCATTTTCGAAATTTCAAGAAGAAACCGCCATGGGACTAAGATCGCGCCCGAATTCCAACGCTCCATCGTCATCGTCCCCAAATCCAAGAAAGCGCTCTCCACTCGAACTCGATCTCAATCCACCCCCAAATCCTCAGCGAGCGCTAGATTTCCAATCTCCCCAGATCCCCCCAAATCCCAACCCACGAACCCTAGTTTCCCAACCTCCGCAGCAATTTCCAACGTCGCAAACCCCAGCTTCTCAACCTCAGCCGAAGATTTGGATCCTGAAAGCCGACGGGTCGCTGGGGGATTTCGACACAAATCTTGGGGATCTTCATCCCGTGACCGTAGAGGCTCTGCAGTCTCTGGCTTCCCAGCTTGAGCAGGGCCAGTTGCTTCCTCCTCCGCCTCAGCAGCAGCAGCAGGTCAGGATCTTGAAAGCCGATGGATCGGCGGCGGACGGAAGCACAAGGTTCGAGGATCTCCATCCGGAGTCCCAGAAGATGTTTCTTGAAATCAAGTAAGGTTTCTTGGATATTCACATCTTTTATTGTTTTGGTCAGGGCTTTGTAATTTTAGCTGAGGAAGATTTGTTCTTTGCTTTTGGTTTTAGTCTGGAGATGTTCTTTATGGTGTTCTTTTGTGATGAACGTTTCTTCCTTCAGGGGTGGTTAAACCTGTAAAGTTCTTACCGCGCATCACACATGTTCACAAGTGGTTAACACTGAGCGATGATAGCCTTAGGTTCTTTAACTATACTGACGTCCTCACGAGAGAAATGAGATGAAGGTGTGATGTTGGGACCCAAGTATTCTTTTTTAAGGAGGGAAACAAAGGTGGATGCTGTTAGGAATAATAAGCTGTTTAGACAAAGATTAACACGAATTAAGTTTTAAACAGTTAATAGAAATTAGATAAAAACAGATAACTGTTATAGCTCAGAAATGAAATTCAAATGAAAGTAAATAAAAGTTAGAAATACGGCCTGATGGTCGAGGCGTGCAAGCACTGTCCCAAGAATCTAATTGCCCCCTCTCGTACAGGGCTACGTGGCAAAAGTTCCTGGAGATACAACGACCCTCGGTCAGACGACCTCCTTCTCGTCGGCACGAGCTTCAAGAAGGCTTTGCGAACTCTTCTAGACTTTCAGGGAACCAGCAGAATATAGTAGCAAGTATAGAGTAGAGAAGAAGAA
>BQKN01000106.1:1350161-1384709 GCA_022839385.1 Asparagus kiusianus | reverse complement strand
AAAAAACTTCACGGGACTTCAACTCCCGTGAAGTTTGTGAACTTTTTCTGAAACTAGGTCGGTTTTTGCAAATAAAGGAGAAACAGGTCGGTTTTTGGGATTAAGTTTGCAAATCTGGCGGTTTTGAAGTTTTGTCCTTATTATTATTATGGACAAAATTTCAAAACCAACCTCTTTCCACATTTAATCCCAAAAAAGATCCATTTTGAAGTTATTTGTAAAAACCGACATGGTTTCAGCCTTGGTGCTGAAACCATGTCAGTTTTTGTGAAAAGGAGTCCGAAACTTCACGGGAGTTGAACTCCTGTGAAGTTTCAGAAGTTTTTTTTTCCAAAAACCGACCTGGTTTCAGCGACAAGGCTGAAACCAGGTCGGTTTTTAAAAATATTGTTGAAAGGGGTCTTTTTTTGGGATTAAATGTGGAAAGAGGTTGGTTTTGAAAAATTATCCGTATTATTATTATTGCTTAATGATAAATTGTATATGATGCCAAAAGATTGAAGTCAGTTTGTTTCTCCTTGAACACTCGTTTCTCAAAAATAACATTCATGTGACCTGACCAATACCCTATGAGATGATGATGAGAACAGTTGCTCTGCTCTCTACACTTTAGATTTTCCTCTCACATTTTTCCTTCTTTGTGGATGACCATATTATGAAGGAGCATATGCCACTTGATTGGTTTATATTGGTTCTCTTATTAAAATATGGATTTTCAAGTTAACAATTCATTTCCTGTATTCTCTAGTCACTCGTTCTTGGGCTATGTTGCAATTTTTTCCTCCGAGGTTTATGGCTTTTATGCAATTACCTACAGTGTAGTACTCTTCTCTAGCCCAAGGTTTATGGTTCATGGTAGCATTGGCTTAACATGCTTCCCAAAGGACTGCTATGTTTTACCCCTTTTGCATCACTTAGTATGATGTTATCTTACCTGCACTAGCTTTTCTAGGGGACTTTGCCATCGAGCTGTGCCTAGCTGAGACCCAATCACATAACTTTTTCACTCCTTAATTGGAATTTTTTGTCCAGAAGGTGCAGTTCTGCCCTTGACCCAAATCTCGACTATAGTGATGACGATTCGCTTATCACTTTCTTTAGTTTTCACCGCCTTGTATTTGTTATCTGCTTATCTTTTCTTATTTGAAATGGAGACGCTTTAAGAAATTTATTTTACTCTGAAGTATATAATAGAGCTATTTTGACCATGCAACTATTTTCCGTGGATACATTTGCTAAAGCGAATCTTAATTTTCACCTTCTTATTTTAGTTTATGACAACTGTTACCATCCTAAATGTCCATACAGTAATGTGCTTGACCTGGCATAGTCATAAACCATTTTTTGACCAAATAAACTCCTGAAAGCTCCCAGATGACAGAAAAGGAACAAAGTTGGATTTTACGGTAAGATAATATTCCTGTTGAGTGAACTTGCTATTTTCATTTTTCATATTTTGCAGGATTTTGTGGAAAATTTTGTGTCTGCTCATTCTTGTTCGAAGAATTTGGATCAGCATTTTGCAGGAGAGTACTGTTGTCTAGCAAATATGGTCACTACTATGGTAACTTATTGCTTTTAATCAAGGACTTCCTTTACTAATTTAAGTAAAATGCATTATGCACTCTTATATGTGTTTTGAATTATTTCTTCCCTCTCATGACAAGTCTCGAGGCTTGTTTTACGCTGTAACTTCTGTTTAGCTCTGCTTTTGTATATAAGATTCAAATATATTGTTGCATGGTTCAAATTCTGTTCATTATATTGTCTTTACTATTTTCAGGTGTCCTTCTTGAATATTGACAATCAGTTTGTTCAACATGTTGCTGGAAATATCCTTTCTTCCCTGTCCTGCTTGCTGACTAATTATGTACGTTTTTTAAGATCATCTGTAGTTTTTCTGGGGTAAGATTGCTGGGATTGAATTAGGGGAATCTGAATCGTAACTCCTTTGCAGGTCAACAAATGGCTTGAATTTATTCATATGCTGTTGATTATCGTAGAATCATCAATTTCAAGCATTTGTTCTGCGATGTCATCAACTATGGAATCCATTGTTCTTATAGATGGAAGTTCACTGCACTGTTACCCACTTACTATTGGTGAGACATTCCAAACAGAAAACCCATGTTTTGACTTCACAGGGTTCATTGCACTCTTACAAGCAAGATTAGGGAAAGTGAGTTGGCCTGTTGTGGCAGCACTTACTCGAATTTTACGCAATATACTGAAATCTTTGAAACTTGAAAATGGCGACCTTGAAGGTGCATTCACGGGCCTTGTTGTCTCCTCTCTAGTAAAAATCCCTTGGGATGTATTTTGTGGGATCCATGCCAGTGAATCGCTTATGATTCATGTGGGTTTAGGCAAAGTTGATTTACAAGATAGACATAATGGTTTAAAAAGGACGACAGGTGTCCTTTTAGGAACTGTACTGCAATTATTATGTTCCTTAGTTAAGCAAGATTATTCAGAGGATGAAAGGGATGGCCCTTTAGGGGAGCTGGCTACGTACTCCAAGTTTACTAATCTAGTACCACAACTTCTTTCTAGTTGTTTCTCTAAAAGCATGAGACATAAAGACATGGGCCTTTCTACATATTTGAGACACAAAATGTTGGTAAGCATTAATTCCATTCCCTCCCACCATGTTTTTGAGGTCCTTCTATAGTAGTTTCTTTGTGTTGTGAGTTAGAGCGTAGTAATAGATATAGACTTCATGCAATATTGATGTTATATAGGCTTTGGGCAATATAGATGCTAACTAGGTCAATAATCCAAACAAAGAGAAGCTAAACTTCCACCAAATGGAAGTTATTTTGCAAACTTTTGAGAGTGGATTACTGTACATGAGTATCATTTTCTGCAGGTTCTAATGACCCGGCTTAGTTTTCACAACCAGTGGCACATCTCTCAACCTGCGTCATATCTCAGATTATTGAGACTATATTTTGAAGACCTTATATTCAAGACATTCTCAGAACTGAATGCTGGTTATGCTGGTTCTGGAAATTGTTTGGAAGGTTCTCCATATTTGTGCAGTTTTAATGATAGAGATACACACACTCGACATCTGCAGAGGCTGGTCATTTTTCTACATTTTAAGTGTTGTTTCACATTGGTCCACTGGAAACAAACTGGACAAGGGTGTCTATGTACAACAAACACTCTTTCATCAACTGCAGGGTTGCAACTTTGCGGTGAGACCTGCTGCCACATGGGATTCTTGGAGCTTTCAGAGTGTTTTTCTAGGTGTGATTTTCTGCAGAAGTCAGTGGACTCTGACAATTTCTCAAAAGCATGCGGCAGCTTTTCTTTATCTTTTCTGCAGCTTTACATGGAGGAGGTATGAATTTGTGGTACACCTTCGCTCGTATATGATTTTGGATCTGCTTATGTGCAAACAGAATCATTCAAAAAAGATTATGTATCTTACTAGTTTGTTGTTTGATTTCAATTTCTTCTTGTGATAGGTTCTACTTGAGGTCACCGACAGAACTTAGTGAAATCAATTTTCTTCAATTAATGATCTTTCATTATTTAACCATTGAATGGATTCTTGAGTAGCAATTTGTGTTGGTTTACATAATGTTGCTAGACCATTTGATAAGTTTTTTTGCACCACCAAGGAATGGAACTGTGTTGATTGTAGAAAGAGCCTTTTATTGCTGTTTTAACTATTCAATTGATAAACATGCCAACTATTGCAACTATATTTACTGAGCAGTGAATTTAAAATAATTTTTATTTTCTAAGCTGTTGATACCAACAATTTAATAATATTGACCCCGAAATGTCAAAATCACTGAAACGCCTATTCTATGAAAAACTGGGATAAAAACATGCTTATTTATGAGATTACAAATCTCGGGTTCAGGCTTGTATAGTTGTATGTATCTCGGCATATGGATCTTTTACTGCATTTTCTGAATCTGTTTAACTGCAGGATGATATACTATTTGAAATGCTGTTGTTGCTATTGCGTGCTCCGTTCTTTGCTTTACAAGTGTGAGCAACATAATGATCATATCTCAAACATTTTATGATTTTGAAAATTAAGAGAAATATGCTCATGTGATTCTTTTGGGAAGCTTGCAGGCAGAGTATTGCAACTGATAAATCTTCTAGGGAGACAGAAGGAGATGTGCATTATTATATGACAGGCATTTTTCATCCCATTCATTTGTTTCATTGGTTCCTTATATTGGTGAGTTTCATCTAGTATATGGTAATTCATATTCGTTCATCGAGGGAAAATCTGATTTCAACTAATCAATTGATTACGATTTTCTGCTTAAAATCAAGATACAGTCATATTTTTAAGAATAAAATCCTAATAATAGAGAACATCAAATAAAATTGCAACTAATCCTAAATAAAACTAAAATCCCAACAAATCTTACTAATCATAGCTGCAACAACCCGAATCTATTTTTTCCTTCATCAAATATCTTCCACTTAGAGAAAACTTGACCTTAGTTTTGGAATTGACAAAATTAAAGTCCCCGAGTATTGATCACGGCTTCAATCTTCAGCTCCTTTATGTTCTGCTTTTGAAAATTTGTGCTTCTGAAACTTTGTATCAGAATCTTAATTTTCATGCATGATTGAAGGTTGCTTTGAAACCAATTAATGGGGAACAACTGAAGAATCTAGTGTTATGTATGACAAAAGAAAAAGATACAAATTGGACCTCACACCCGGCAACTCACATACCTAATAAAATGTACAACGTGCCTTACTACTGGCAAATCTCATGCCTAATAAAGTATAATATGGGCCTTACACTCAAAATATCACATGCCTAATATTGTTCATGGGATTAGTTGCAAATCACATGCAATAAATCAAACTGTCTAGATTCTCTAAATGAAGGATATAATAGTGTTTATGGGAATAAAATAAAATCCTATTTTAAATAACAAATAACATCAAATAAAATTTCAATTAATCCTAATTAGAACTAAAATCGTAACAAATATTCTTAATCTTAATTGCAACAATCTGAATCTATTTTGTTTTACAACTACAACTAGTTAGCAATTGTAGAGCTGCTAGCCATATAGCCAATTGTAACGGCATAAAGAGGTAAGCTAATAAATGATGCTTTTTAAGTTATGATTTGTTGTCATTGTTAGTAAGTGAGTTTTTTTTTGGTTGAAACTTCGATGTTATGTAAACGTTATGGTTAGTCCAATGTGGAATAGGTTAAAACAGGTTCTTCTACTGCAATGCGGAATAGCTGATCAATATGATGAAGAAAAAAAGATGATTATTTTATGATTTGACATCTAGATTGGATCTTATTAACAATAAAGTCGAGATTTCAAAAGATATAATATCTTCTTGTCAATGCATCCTTTTGTTGTTCTCTATTTTCAGATCACCGTGGACCATGAGTTTTAGTTGATCTTGTTGATTTTAAAGGTCTTCCATTACGCATAAAACAAAAGAGGTGAGAATGGAGGAGAACGGGGGGAAAATGTGGGGTTCATGGCATGACATATGACACTGATGACAACATTCAAGGAAAGAAGAAGATTGGACAAGATGGAGGGAGAGAGGGAGAGGAGAGGGGATGGGAGGGAGAGAAAGAGGGAGAGTGACGTAATCTCATTCTCTTTTTCCTTGTTTATCTCCTCATGGGAGTAGCTGCCTAGCTGGTAGCTTGCTTGAAAAGTAAAAGCTGATTCACTACTCGATTTACTTGGTCTAGTTGAGTAGACGGTTTTAATTTTCCAAAACTGACTGCAAACTGATAACTGAACCAGTTAAGATGTGTCAACCTAATTCAGTAATGAAGTCAACTCATTCCAGCTTGTGAAGTTACAATTCAGTTTTTGGTTAAACTTAAAATTATGTCCTTATTTATCTAGTGCGTAGGCATGTGACATCCTCCACCACTACACACCAGTCATTGCTTAAATGTGGATTGCAAGATTCAATCTGAAAACTAACAACTTTGGGAAATAGTTGATGCGAAACGAAACAGGGGGTCTATCAGAATCAGTGATTTAATTCGAATAATACAATGTTTCGCCAAAATTCATAATATTCGGTAGGAAATTAAATAAAACAGTTAATGCGATAGATGGGTTTTAACAAGATTTGTAACAATAGTTATGAACAACTCCAATCTCGATCTATTTAACTGCAGTATTTATTATCGTTGCGCAAGTTCTAAAATCAATATCAAAATTAACAGTCACATGTTTAGTTCTCTCAACTCACAAAAATAATTTAAACAGTGAATATATGATAATAGTTTAGAGATTTAATACGCATGCAATTAACTAATAAAATGAAATTAGCAAAAAAATAAGTAATGCATCAGAAGACTAACAAACGAGGCGAACTCGAATCAGGCTCGAACTTAACTCCCAAATGGATCTGAACCAACTTGGAATCCAGCATGAACTCTTAGTGGGTCTGCTACTGTACGGGTCGGGTCCAAACTGAAATCAAATCCAAATGAACAGTGCGGATCTGATTTAAAAGAATTAGACCCGAGGACTTGTCAGTGTGAGCTTCGAATTGAGGAGACAAGAGGCCAAACAACGCTTGAGGATGAATGGCGGAGGAGATCAGGGCTCGGGTTGGCGTTGTGAGCTCGAGATGGAGGAGGGCGACGGGATCTGGTGGTTGGGGAGCTTGGCGTGGCTGAGGCGGTGGTTGGGGAGCTTGGCGTGGTTGAGGCTGTAGAAGAAGAGGCAGGTCGGATCTGGTGGGAGGCCGATGGTGGTTGTGATGAGGGCGGTGATGGAGAGGGGCTGAGGGGGTGGTGCGGCTGCGGTTGATAGAGGTGGTGGGGGAGGTGTGATGGTGGTGAGGGGATCTCGGCGTGGACGGCGACGGGGAAGAGAGGGGACTGGGTGCTGTCAGGAAAGTGGACGAGGGCGGAGGGTAAACGGTGGTTGGGGATCTAGGGAAGAAGATGAAGTTGGTGGAGATGGGACTGTTTCGGGGAGGAGGAGGGTTTTGGTTTTGCGATCTGTGAATAGAGGGAGCGGATGTTGAAGGAGATGAACAGGTTTTTTTTTTATTGTGGCTGGAAAATTGACGTTGAGAAGAATACAAAAAAATAAAATTGCCTAGAGTTTCACACCCTTTGGTTTCACACCAAATTAAGCAATGCCATTTTTCATTTCATTCATCATTATCAAATCTGATTACAAATAGTGTTTAAATAGAAAACCAAATTACAGATTTTTCAATTCCCTCAAATCACTCAACTACTAAATTTGATCAAAATTCAAATTTCAAAAAGATTCAAAATTCGAAAATTAAATCCTACCAAAATAGAAAATCCCTCAAATCTCTCACAATTATTAAAATTCAAATACAAAAATAGAAATGTCATTCTTGTCCTCATCATTCTCCCCGGGTGGGAGAAAACTCGACTCCGTCGAGTTAGCTGCAGAAGTTTGTAATCTTCAATATAGTCTGTCTGCATCTTAATCTGCCATCAAATACTTTCCTGCATCTCAAATCATTAGTTAGATTGCATTGTAAATTCACCATCTAAAATATTATTAAAATTCACTGCTGCATGGGTGAATATATATAGAAGTGGGGGTAAAGTGAAACAACTCTCAGAAATAATAGCTAGGGTCAGGCTTATATCAGTGGACTGTCAATAACATTGTGAATTGTTTAATCACTCAATATTGAGAATAGAACTATGACCAAATCGATAATATAAATGTTGCTATTAATTATTTCAAGAGTTGGAAAAGCTCATAAATATCATGTCAAATCTTAAACAGCTATAAAGAAACTGTTTTGGACAAGTCCAAACCATCTAAAATATCAGCATTAACAGTTTTAAATTATGTCCTGACTCCATATCATTCATTTCAGTTAACAATGTATTTATTCAAGTTAGATCACTGATTCTCCAATATATGACCAATGCAAAATAAAAATGATGTAAATCAACTCAAATGATTATGATGAAATGCAGACTCGAATGATGTGATCAATGACAGATGTAAACTCAACGAAGTGTCTAAAATGCATGACGTCCTCTATCAAATGGAATGATTAGGTGTTCCTTTGTTAATATGTATAACAAATTTTCTATTTTTGCAGTGATAAGGAGGAACGTGCAAACACATGCATGAAGGAGTGTTTTTGTGTGCTTAATATGAAGGAGAAAGGAAATAAAAACACTCGTGCTCAAACTTGTATCCCTAATTACTATAGATTCCCAAAAAGGATCAGTGTATATGTGTGTGACTATCGGGACAATGCATGGGGATGTGATATCTAATATGGTAGCTGTTTCACTATGCTCAATTTGGGTTTTAACTTCCATACAGATATCCGAGTGAACCGAATCAAGAACTAAATCAGGAACGTGTTGGGTGTCATATTTGTCTGGGAGGACTTCGTGGGGAATATCAACAACGTTTTCAATCATTGGAGTTGGTTCAGGAGGAGTTGAAGTTTCAATTTCAAAAACAACTTCAGAGGTAACATCAGTGGGCTCCGTGATCAGAGGGGTAGTTTCAGAAGAAATGGGAATGCATAGTTTGTCAATTTTAGTATTATGGAATTCCTTATCAGAGTTAGATTCTATCAAATCTATGGCTTGGTTAACGGTTTTCTCAATAATAGATTTTGATTCCGTTATAGGCGGCTTATTAATTCTAACTCTGAACGGAGTTGTACAGACGGATGCAACGTGCCCATATCCTTGACAATTGTAACACTGAATTATTGGGTTAAGTTTGGAGAGATCTCTCTCTGATTTCTGGCCCTTGGGATCGACTCTAGATTGGGAATAACTAGGGTTAAATTGACTCAGAGGCTGACTAGAGGTAGTGGCACGAGAAGGCTGGGAGGAATGAGTTCGAAAATCCCGACTCCTATGAGATTGGTGGAATTTGGCTTCATCTAGATTTTGAACTAAGGTGTAAGCTCTCTCAAGGGTGTCTACTCCTTGAGCAAAGAGTTCGGTTTGGAGGTCACTTCTCAATCCGGCTCTAAATTTTAACAAAACTTTTATTGGTGCCTCTTGCTCAATGGTGCTACATCGAGTAAACAATTCATCAAATTGAGCAACGTACTCTTTTGCAGATTTGGTTCCCTGAGTAAGACAATGCCACTTATCTAGCAATCCATAAATAAACGATGGCGGAAGATATTTTCGTTTCAGTTCGTCGGCCATTTCTCGCCAAGTAAAAATTGGTAACTCACCTCTAATATGCCTTATCATTTCGAAGTTGGACCAATATTGGCAAGCGGGTCCGGTGAGCTTTATTGTGGCAAACTTGACTTTTTGGGATTCCGTCAGGACGTACCAATCGAAGTAGAGATCCATGCTCTTCAGCCAGTCAAAGAAAGTTTCTGGGTCGAGCCTACCATCAAAGGTTGGTGGATCAGGTACGGGTTGAGGTAAGGGTCGATGAACTATGTATCTATGACCTTGCGGTGGGTATCCATAGCCTTGACCTTGTGGTGGCGGAGTTGTAATCCACATTTTTTTTAACCTCACTAATCTTTCGTGGGTTTCATCAATTTGTGCTGCTAGTTCAGCGAATTTCAAGGAGTTTGGGATCTGTTTTACCTGACAGGCTGGACTCACTAGATGATTCACTAGACTCTCCTAATCAGGGTAGATCTGTGCGAGTGGGCATTCACTAACAATTAGATGAGATGAATGGTGTGCACAAACAGCTAAATGAGATGAATGTATTTTTTTTAATATCACATAAAAGACTCAACAAATCTGAATAAAAAAAAATTCCTACCCTAGAACCATGCTCTGATACCAAAATGATGCGAAACGAAACAGGGGGTCTATCAGAATCAGTGATTTAATTCGAATAATACAATGTTTCGCCAAAATTCATAATATTCGGTAGGAAATTAAATAAAACAGTTAATGCGATAGATGAGTTTTAACAAGATTTATAATAATAGTTATGAACAACTCCAATCTCGATCTATTTAACTGTAGTATTTGTTATCATTGCGCAAGTTCTAAAATCAATATCAAAATTAACAGTCACATGTTCAGTTCTCTCAACTCACAAAAATAATTTAAACAGTGAATATATGATAATAGTTTAGAGATTTAATACGCATGCAATTAACTAATAAAATAAAATTAGCAAAAAAAATAAGTAATGCATTAGAAGACTAACAAACGAGGTGAACTCGAATCAGGTTCGAACTTAACTCCCAAATGGATCTGAACCAACTTGGAATCCAGCATGAACTCTTAGTGGATCTGCTACTGTACGGGTCGGGTCCAAACTGAAATCAAATCCAAATGAACAGTGCGGATCTGATTTAAAAGAATCATACCCGAGGACTTGTCAGTGTGAGCTTCGAATTGAGGAGACAAGAGGCCAAACAACGCTTGAGGATGAATGGCGGAGGAGATCAGGGCTCGGGTTGGCGTTGTGAGCTCGAGATGGAGGAGGGCGACGGGATCTGGTGGTTGGGGAGCTTGGCGTGGTTGAGGCTGTAGAAGAAGAGGCAGGTCGGATCTGGTGGGAGGCCGATGGTGGTTGTGATGAGGGCGGTGATGGAGAGGGGCTGAGGGGGTGGTGCGGCTGCGGTTGATAGAGGCGGTGGGGGAGGTGTGATGGCGGTGAGGGGATCTCGGCGTGGGCGGCGACGGGGAAGAGAGGGGACTGGGTGCTGTCGGGAAAGTGGACGAGGGCGGAGGGTGAGCGGTGGTTGGGGATCTGGGGAAGAAGATGAAGTTGGTGGAGATGGGACTGTTTCGGGGAGGAGGAGGGTTTTGGTTTTGCGATCTGTGAATAGAGGGAGCGGATGTTGAAGGAGATGAACAGGTTTTTTTTTTTTTTTTTGTGGCTGGAAAATTGACGTTGAGAAGAATACAGAAAAATAAAATTGCCTAGGGTTTCACACCCTTTGGTTTCACACCAAATTAAGCAATGCCATTTTTCATTTCATTCATAATTATCAAATCTGATTACAAATAGTGTTTAAATAGAAAACCAAATTACAGATTTTTCAATTCCCTCAAATCACTCAACTACTAAATTTGATCAAAATTCAAATTTCAAAAAGATTCAAAATTCGAAAATTAAATCCTACCAAAATAGAAAATCCCTCAAATCTCTCACAATTATTAAAATTCAAATACAAAAATAGAAATGTCATTCTTGTCCTCATCAATAGTATTTTGGCTATTTGACCTATTCGTTTTGGGTTTTCTACTGTTATTGATGAAGAGAAGAATGTCAAGATGCTACTCTCCTGTTTCATGTTGTCTAAAGAAAACTTTTGATTTCCTAGTATGCGATTTTTCTTAATTTTAAGCTTTTCTCAACGTTTCTTCTCACATAAACTCACAAGTTTTTTCCTTTCTTGCTTTCATCATTTTTCAGTAGTATTTGTCTTCTTACTCTTTTACAATGCTTTTAAAAACCCTATACAAAACTTGTGTTGAAATACTTTTCTGCATCTCTGGATAGATTTTATGTCCTTTCTTTAGTTGCAAACTTGCGATCATCAGAGAAACTGTTTGGACACTAATTATTCTTCTGCAGTTACATTATGATCACTTGGTGCTTATTGATTATCTTATTTCGAAGGCTACAGGAGTTCAATGTGCACAGTATCTTTTAAGGTATGCTTTTTGTGACTTTATGCTTGTCAAAGGCATGTGGAAAACCTTTTGTTTGGAACTCTTAAAGAGCATGCCTGCAGAAATTTCATCCATGTTGCAAATAAATACGGACCAGATAGTGGAAGTCGAACCACATTGTGGTAATATGGCCTATCATTGTTTTAGTTTCCACTAGTTTCTCTGCCTTAGAGATGTTGAACAGGCACATGTCCATCCCCACATCAAATTACAGTAGAAGATGCGTGAACACCTCCTTTTGGGAATTGATAAAAGTATTTGGTCTACTTCTCCCTCTCCCCCTCAGCCTATACACCAATATATACATCACCACACGAAAAAGTCATAATCATGCATGAAGCAAGTATGAACATCACAAGTGATATCGATTATTCTGATCAACTGCAACATCATGCATGAAGAGTTAAAACTATTAACTCTGCACCTGCTAACTTATAGCATCATATAGCATCACATTCATAAAGTTCGATGAACTCGGCCTGACATCCAAGTTGGTCAAATCCAGAAGGATATCAGGTCTTCATTGGCAGTAATTTGCACGGAATACTATCCCATGTGTCAAAAACCCATGTGAATCCAACATGTCATAATGTGATTGCATACATATTGATGCGGGCACGAGGCCCTTTTCAAATAATTAGTGCATCATAGCACCACGTTTCACGAACAGAACATATTTAGTAATTTACAAATGTCTGTTGATAAAATGTACTTTATTAATTGCCGTTTAAATGGAACTATAGTTTTTAAATTACGCGGTTTTATGATTTCATGGTATCTATGCCTTTGTTCGTTGAACTTAGAGAAATGATTACTGTACTACAATTTGTATACTACTTTTGTGCTACTCTTAGGTGGTGCTGATGTGGCACCGATGAGGTGTACAACATTAATTGCACTTGGAAAGAAAAAATTTCAATTTTTATAAAAAAACTGTTCATCTTCTACCTCTTACTTCTTTCATTCCCTCTATGAAACCCAAGCACATCAAGCTTAATTCACCGTCAATTGACGGTTGCTTAATTTATTTTCGGTTTTTCTATAGAGTGCCCATGGGCACTCTATAAGGGAGGAGAGAGATAGAGAGAAATGAATGAAGAGGGGGCCCCTAATTTGCATTGGGATCCCCTCCTCATTCATTTTTCTTTATCTCTCTCCTCTCTTATAGAGTGCCCATGGGCACTCTATAGAAAACCCGATTTATTTTTAGCTTGTAAGTAGTCCTTTAGACAATGCTCCCTATGTCTCCTCTGTGTTGCTACGGAGATCAGTTGTAGGTTCACCATTGCAACAAAGCCATTACAAGAAGTTATGCTCTTGCTCATAATACCTAGAAATTGTTGAGTGCTAAACATTCTATTGCTCTTATTTGGGCAGCATCTTAATTCTCATTACTGCCATAAGAATTAATCTAATGTCCATGGTCATCACTTTTCAGTCACCGAGTGGATTTCCCCATTGTTCTCTGCAGTAAGAACATAGTCTAAAACTTAGCTAGGAAACAAAAATAATTAGCAACAAATTTCTTTTGTTTTCTTCTTGTGGATTTTGAAAGAAAGAGAAAAGAAGTTATAAGATGAACAGTCTTTTCTTTAAAGAACAGATAAAACCTTTTAGAAAGGTGAAACTTTATTCCAACCAAGAGCAATTAATCTTGTACACCTCATTATTCCAACTCAGCACCAACTCCGCATAATACCAAGGTAGGATGCAACTTGTAGTACAATTATTATCTCTCTTAACTTTCAAGAAGTCTTATCAATCATGTTCCAATAAATTGCAATCTAGAGTTCGTCAGTGGTATAAGCTGCTATACAGGATGCAAACCTCTATGCATAAAAGATAGTAAAATCATTAGAGTATTTCATGTATCTAAGTTTTACAAATATAACTTGATGTGTTACCAGGAAAATTTGAATCAAGGTCGCATATGATGAACAACTTGTGTCTAAAGCAATATTGGAATGTGAGACCTTTTGGCTCCGATTAATTAGCTTAGTTTGACAAAATGAAAACTGAATTTCCAAAAAAAAAAAAAAACTCTAAAATCTTACTAAGGCCACATGCTTGCAAATTAATTGGTTATGAATATGGCTCTAAGTCTAGACAATGTGTGCATGGATGTAGATTTTTGCCTTATGCTAATATAGTCACATCTGAAGTATTTATGTACAAAAGAGAAGTATTAGCTTCTAGTATGATCTAAAAATTGCTAACTATACCGTTCTTGTGTCATTCATATCAAAATTGATATACGCATAAATTGTAAAGTGTGCTCAATTGCTGAAACTTCCATTAGTGACTTCTTTTCCCTGCTTTGGACGCTCAAATAGATGATTAATGTACTGATTGAGACAACTTAACTGACAGCAGTGCTTGAATTTATTAGCCACACCATTAAACTGTTTGAAGTTTCTTTTTTTTGCAAAGTTATTTGCAGCTCTATTTGTCACTTGCATTTGCAGGTTTGTACCTCACTTGTCAATTATCGGTGTAGATCAACATAGGATCATGATACCTGCTACATAACTGTTGCTTTTATTGCAACATAAGGGAACATAATGGATAATTTCTGCTGATCTTTTCATTTATTTTATCCTGGGGTAATAACAGAAGACCCCCCTATGGTTTTCAGGAATGGCAGATTCCACCCTCACCTGGGTTTTAGGAATGATTGAAAACCCCACTAAGGTTTTAAAAGTGACACTTTAACCTCCCTTATTTTCAATTTTTCATCTAATAATCATCAACATTCTCAATGTAATCATCAGTTTTCAATATAATAATGATATACATGTCTATTAATACAAATAATTGCAATATCTTTTTACTTCGGTTCTTACATCCCGGTTAACTTCTGAAAATTCTAAGAGAGGATAAATTGTCACTTTTAAAACCTCAGGATATCTTTATGTGAATCCTACAAACGTCTAGAGATTTTAAATGCTTATAAGCTATAGGTCATTTTCAGCACTAATAGTAGTTCTAGTATCATATATTAGTGTCTATGTTTATCGCCTTTTATATCTTTTGTCATATTCATTTTCTATTCATATGCTTTTGTGAATTATTTATCATATTCACCTAACCTATTGCTCAACCATATGGTAGTACATACTGCTAAATAATCATCTCAGTTAGTTTCTGGACATCCATTTTTCGTTCATATGCTTTTGTCAATTGCTTAATTTATTCACCTAACCGCAAGATTCCTTTAACTTGTTTCTCTTCTTCATGACCTAAAATTACCATTAGTTATTCATAGCTTTATATTCTTATTAGGTGTCTACACATAATTTGCAAGTTCTGGTCTGTATTTGTTGAATTTTCGTCATGGGGAAATGAGACAGATCAAAGATATTTGAAGAGAAGAAAGATATCTCCGGATACTACTAATTGTGGTGCGAAGTTATTGTCTTTTCCTATCTCTATGGAGGTTAAGAGGAAAGATTTTAGCAGGAAGGAAATTTTCAGAAAGCATAGGAGCATCAGGCTACATAGTTTTGAAAATGCCAAAGAATGCTTGTTGTCTTTAAAAAGAACAGTTGCTGATCTCCATCAGAAAAGTTTGTTTCCTTACAACCCCAAGCCTCTTCTTAGGAGGTGTGCAAATTTATTTCTCTTATATGCATAAATTTTTTTCCTCTTATACGCATACTTTTCATTATCTCTTACGCTTAAACATGAGAGATATTTGGATTATTACCAAGGCCACTGAGTTGCTTCTTCATAATACGTCGATGGCCATATATATGTATATAAACGTGAAGTCACTCTCTGTGTAAATATCACTATGCGTATTGTCTTTCCTTTTAAATTTAGATTGCTCAACTGTTGATAGATGAAGATGGATGTTGCACTGAGGTGCTAATGGAAGCCAACTGGTAACATACAGCTTCATTACAAAAGAACAAATACAGCAGAACCCAGATATTTGAAATAAATAGTTAAATACTTATTGCTTTTCCTCAAGGGAAGTTAAGCTTGTCTAAAAAGGAAAAGGATGGTGATTACAAGATAATCCGTTTATGAAGGACAGACTGGGGCTGAATATGACATGCTTGATAGAATTGACACCTTAGTAGGTGCAAGATGGATTGGCGACGCGTGGATCCTAGGTTCGTTGATCTCTTGTCTTGCCTGTTGTCAGTAGAAGTGGATTGAAGCTAACGTGACTAGTGTAAAGAGGGCTAATTAAACATTAAATTTATGAATTAGAACTTCTTGGTAATTGGAGGATGCTTTTTGGGGATGCATTTAATGCCTTAACTGTAGTTTACTCCGTAACTTAAAATTGGTAGGCAAGTGATTGCTTCTAGTCTCAATGAAATTTGACAAGCTAGATTTATGAATCTCTGGAAGTTCGGCCTACTGCTCCAAGTTTGAGCTATGTATTCAGTGTGAAGAATCTTTCTTGCAAGAGCCACATCCTGGATACTATCTGCAGTAGACTAGCTCAACTCTTGAGTAATATATGTACACACAGACATATATGATGAAGTATTTTTTTTCCTTTTTCTTTCTTTCTTTTTTCCCCCTTTACCGAAGAAGACAGGATGGGTGCATGAAGCTCCACACACATACATATACATACCCAAATCAAGGAAAAAAAGTCCAAAGGGTACTAAGCAGCATATAGCTACATGCACCAGAACTAGAAACGGGCACTAAACCTGCATCAACTTGTGCATGATCCCTCTATTGAGTAGAAATGATGACCCACAGAGAACACACATGGTTCCGGAACCAGCAGAATGAACCTGAAGATTGCCACTTGCATTAGTGGGGCAATTGATGAACCTAAAGACCCGTAGTAGACTTATTGTTACATTCTTAATTCAGTTTCATCGACAAGGCATTGCTCACTGCTTTTACAAAACATTACCATGGTATTTTGGTTTCGGCAAATGCAAATCTGTGTTGACATAGATGATTATCTAGGCACTTGGGATTGATCTGTTATTTGGAACATGGCAAAGACTCGCTAAGTTGGTTAATTTTGAGGTGCCACCTAGTTGTTAGGTGTCCTCGTAAGTGTCTGCTTGTGGTTTGGGTGATGCACATCCATGTGGTTCTCTTCTCAATTTTCTGGTACAATATACTTCGGCATCCACACTGGGAAGTATGAACATTCCTGTGTTGTAAAGAACAGTTATGGCTCCCATTCTATTGAACATTTATACTCTTTCTATCTGCTGGATATATTTTTCCAGTTGAAACACGAGCAGTATAGTGAAATGGATCATCTTGCAGTTGAACTTAGTATTCTGTATTATTAAATAATTAAGTCGTATCACTTTTTAGTTAAGAAGGGTATATTGTAACACTTCTCAGGTTGAGATATTGCACATATCTCAAGTGCTTAGGCTGATATTTCTCTTGTTATTCAACTTACCTTTGTGCAGACTTACAAGATTGCAGCAGTGATTTTCCAATATCTGCCAATATCAAAGAAATTGAAAATTTATTCATATTTTTATTTCTGCTTCCTACTTTGATTTTTCTTTAGTAGTTGGGAGCCTTAACCATTACAATCAACTATGTATTGACTAAATTTTCTGTTTCCGTTGGTGGTAACCACATGATATTGGTGTACTATGCAGTCTTACCAGATTTGAGGAGCTTTGCACACAGTAGGACAACTACTTGAAACTTGACATGCATCATTCTTCTTTCGAAAATATCAGTCTTGTGGCTGTATTTTCAGAGGCGCTCATCGACATCCTTAAGAGGTACGACTCAAGGCTTTTCTTTATTTCTTTCTCTTGTGTATTATAATTTCACTGTTCTCACTGTTCTCGCCAATTCTTGTAACATATTAGTGGACTAGCAAGCATGATGATGATTAGTATGCAGGTGCTGTGATTTTTTAAAATGTCGTTTGATGTTAAAGAAGGATTTATTTAAACTCATGGTAGGTAAGTTTTGTCACTATTCTGTCACTTGTACTTTCTGAGCTTTACATGCTGTGCATTTAAAATTAATGGACATATAAATGTGTCGGCAGCACTGGGGGCCTCTCAAGTAGTAAGATGAGATTTAAATGTAGGATGGAAACCAGTTTTGGCTCAAATCTTGAGCTATATTATGTGGGACGTGGGCTCTTAAAAGTCTCCAGTGGATCATAACTTGGACTCAAAGATATACCTTAAATATAGAGTAAGAACCAATTTGATCCAAAAGCTTAAACTATTGGGTATTCTATTTGGCACTAAACAATCTTTCTAATTCTCCTCAAAGCAAACTATATTCACACATGAACTTCCAACAAAATGGCCCCGATTTAAGAAAGCTTTTAAATATGCATTATTTTACTTAAAAAAATACAACCTTGTCTGTGAATAGTTTCTCTATAAACAAGCAAAGTTGACCCACGTATTGCTATGACAATTGTGTGAAAAAAGGAAAAGATAATTATTAAGCATTTTGCTTAGAAATTTCTTTTTAATTTGCGGATGAGAAAGTATTTGGGAGGTGTACTATAGATAAATAAGTGCAAAAAGAAGGAAGAAAAATGGTTTAATCATTTGATTCAGAATTTTGCTTTTAGTTTGT
Source organism: Asparagus kiusianus (assembly GCA_022839385.1). Lineage (NCBI taxonomy): Eukaryota > Viridiplantae > Streptophyta > Magnoliopsida > Asparagales > Asparagaceae > Asparagus > Asparagus kiusianus. Next base: position 1,366,525 of record BQKN01000106.1, on the reverse strand, counting down.
GGATAAAAATGTTTTTCCGATATGTACTGTAAATAAATTAGTTGAAGAAAAACCAAAAAAACAACAATTTAAGCAACTAGACAGTACTGATGCTTTTGGGAGTTGTATTGTAGATTGGCTAAAATGGAGAAAGCCGAAATGGCTCATTTGGTTTATAAAACAAAATTTTTTATAGCAAAAACATGTCTTTGGCTTACCCCCCAAAAAAAAAAGGGTTTAAGTATCTGGACAGTACTAATACCTTTGGGAGTTATAATGTAGATAAATTAGTATGGAGAAAGTCATAAAGAGAATAGCTCATTTGGTTAAAAGAAATATTTTTGAGAGTTGTACTATGAAATGTGAATAAATAAATTAGTGTGAAAGAAGCCAAAGAAAATAATAGTCTGAGACTTATGTTTTAGAATATTTTTATTGGTAGATAAATTTTTTTGGGAGTTCTACTGTAAAGAACCACACATAATATTTATATTACATTCATGTTTATACTTTTATTTTTATATCTATATTTTTGTATTTAGACCCTCGCAAGTCCAAATTATGTTTATTGGATCTTGCTTCAGCTAGTGGAGCTCATCAAGCTTACATTCATCGCGAGTTTCCCCTGAGCACAACAGTCCTAAGTACTCCATTATTAAAATAACTATCTTTAAATTATTATCTGAATGAGAAAGGGGAATTGGGTCCATTTCTTATTGAGCTCTAATAAAGTGAGCTAGAGAGGATGATCTTTTATTTTTGTATTTAGAGTACCTACAGAAGGAATGACCTTTTCTTTTGGTATTTATTTTCCTGGAGTCCATAATGCAGACAGCAGGTCATTCGCTACTTAAACAATTATGTGTTATTTGCACAAATATTCCCCAAATCTTAGTATTTGCAAAACTACCTCTCAAGTCATCAACTTCGGGGGGAAAATACCCCTAAAATTAACAAATCATCAATTTGGACTATTTTGTTGATAATTTTTACATTGCCAAAAAAAAAAAGCTTATCAAAGTTGATAATTAATTGCTTTGAGGTTTCCCCCCCCAAAATTGGTGATTTGAAGGATAGGTTTGCCAATATTGAGAGTTTTACCAATATTGAGATTTGGATGGATGATTTAAGCGGTATATATGCAAATAAACCTAAAAGTATATATGTATGTTGTTTAATTTGTCTCTTTGGTTATATAATGCCTCAGCTGTGAGACATGTTGTGTGTAACAAGCCTTATCATCTTTCCCATTCTTCTAGGTAATCGATAAGAGTTTCAGATGATGCTCCCTGGTTGCATGAGCATTCACTATGAAACTTGTAAAATACTTAATCGTCTCGACCAATTACCCTACAAGGCCTGATAAAAAGGCTCTCCTTTACCCCTAGTTTCTTCAGTTAGGACAGATGACTCTCTGTGTGGCATTAGACAGCTGGTTGAAATTTATCAACGGAATCAGAACATGTTTGATATTTGTGACAGTATCTTTTTTTTGGGTGTGTCAGAATGAACTCCTTGATCCAAGTTTGTTCATTGCACATTATGTATGTACTAGTGAGTAATATATCCTGGAGTAAGAAGCCATATGTTGGGATAATATAGTATCAAATTTAAGCTATCCTTAGCAGCATGCATTGATTTGTTATCAATTGACCCTTTATTGCAAGTTGAGATTATAACTGCTTGGCATATTGTTAAGTTTGACTTAGTATCATTATGCAGGAATGGGAAGCGACTGTTCTCAAACAAGAGAATTCCGGTGAGGTTTCTACTGATATGAAAATAGCTATTCCGTCCATGCCTTCACTCCACATGATTTCTTTTCTCTTTCAAGCATGCCTGGAAATACACGTAGTTGGAGGCAATGTCCTTGACGAAAAACTATGCTCAGGAAGTTTGCTGGTAGGTTACTGGGGAAGGTATGTGTTTAATCTCATTGTTTATGTAAATAGTAATTTTTGACACACTTAGTTTTAGCCCTGTAGTGCTAGTTAGTTAATGGCTCCTGGTGCTGTTAAGGTCTGATGTTATTTCAGTGAGTGCTGAGAATTCTCGCTTCCACGTGTTGGGTTTATATAAATTAGAACGTTTTGCTATGAGAGTCGGTGATGATTTGTTAAGTTTTGTTGTTATTCCTTCTTAAATTCTGCATGCCTATCCATATTTTAGTCTGAGAAATATCCTTTTGTGCAAATAAGAACGGAAGACATACTTCTAATGCAGAATGGGAACCTTAGCCATGAGTAAAATGCTTTACGATGGAGGAAAGGAATGCAGGATTTCCAAAACTAATGTCTCCTTTGTCCAGAATCAATTTAATTTTTTTTTTAGTTTGAACGTTTTAGAACCCCAGGGCCCAACTCTTTTAAGTATATAGAAGTGTGTCCTGGTTTGATATTTCAGTTGGAATGTCTATCGGGATAACCGCGTTAAAGCAGCGTAGTTTGTGTTTAACATATTGAGGATGGGGAAGGGAAGGATTGGAGCCATATGGCTTAATTTCAAAAACAGAAGAATTGAATCTATTTTCTGCGGGGTGTTTTCTGTGTTTCATCATAAATTATCTGCATGAATTGACTGAAAAAGAAAAATCTTTAATGTAGTTGTATCCTCTTGCTTTCTCTCGCGTTCTGAAGCTCTACAGTACATACTGATTATTGACATGAATACTTCGCAGGTTATTGGCATCTATGAGAATTTCCTTCCAACCGCTGAGGCTCCTGAATCTCGAGTTTCAGAAAAATGAGCATTACAAACTCTGTTGGATGTCAGATTTAGACGAAAGCAGATATAGGAATCTGTAGTACGGACCCAGCCATGGGGTTAATACGGAGGCTTTCCCAAAGACTGGATCCTATTGACTGGCCTATGTAACTTTCCCATTTGAAACCTTTTATATTAGTTTAGAATTAAAACTATATTTTCCTGCACTCCTTTTGCTACATCAACTTAAAAACTGATTATCGGTATAAAGCCCATCTCTATGATCATCATGTAAGCTTTTCCCAAAATATTGAAGCTGTTTTAGAACATAATTTTGCATACTGAGTCGTCTGAGGACGATTTGCCAGCTTTTACAATCATCTATAATTTGATATCAACCAGTAGAGCTTAAGAAATCTACGGGTAAGAGGGCTCATGATAGAAACATGTATGCAATTTTTAAATTGAAAACCTACTATTTAGTTATGGAATTTAAGCTCTCGCACAAGCAAGTGGCAACCTCTAAAGCTCTTCTCAAGAAAGACAGCATTTTAGAAGGGCGAAGATAGAATTTGCTCTAGGGAATGACATTCTTCTCGAAGGCACAATATAAGCCCCCAAAACCAAAAGGTTGCTTCTTCTATTTGTTGGAGTATGTGAGACAGGACAGATTCAGATTTGAATCTCTAAATAAAAAAAAAAAAAACAGATTTCATGAAGATTTAATATACTTAGTTCAGTTTGGATTTTATGATTTTATCTTTTCCTTTGGTTACGATCTTATTTGATGTTATCTTATTTTAGTCAGGATGTTATTTGATGTTATTTCTTCTTTTGTTAGGATTTTATTTACTTTCTTAGTTTTTCTATAAATAAAATTGCATTTTGTTTCATGTAGGAGGGAGGAGAGAAGAATGTTTGTAAGAAATTTGCATGTAAATTATAGCTAGTATTAATGAGGTGCCTTGCCTATATTGGTATTTTTCTATTCTTAAATGAAGAGTGCAATTCTATTATTTGTATTTTCGTTTATTTGATCTAAATAAGTTTTATAAAAAAAACTTCATCTTGTGATTCCTCATTATTTGGTATCAGAGCTCAAAGATCCATAATTATCAAGGGTAAAATACAGTTACCTCCTTCACACAAGGGCATGATTTCAATCCATTAAAATTTGGCATGTTAGCTAATTTTCATGGATATGAAGAGCCCTATGATTTCAAAGTCCGGAATTTTAATATAGAAGATATATTTTCTGCCTACTATATGTCAAATCTGAAAATGTATTTATAAGTCAAATGAAGGCTTAGGAAGAAGCTAAAAAATGGTGGTCCATAAATTAATTAGGTTGGTATTCTGGAATCTGTTAGTGGGCATGTATGAATGATTTTCTGAAAAGGAGGTACTCATCTCAACCATCTAGAAGATATTGTTCCACTTCAAACCTTGAAGCAAAGTCCATACGAATGCCTCAACTCTTACCAGATGTAGACCTAAAGTCAGACCTTGAATAAAACTGAAATCTAGAACCAGAACAAAAATTAGAGACTAAACCATAATTGGAGCCTGAACTAAAACAAGAACCAAATCAAAAGATCGACTCGGAGCTAAAGCTTGAGCTAGAAGAAAAAGCAGAGCAAAAGTATTGCTTCAGAACCTAACCTAACCCAGAACGAGAGGTGCAATTTGAGCTCGAGCCAAAAGCTTAACCATATCAGAAAATGGAGTTCAAGCCTGAACTCGAACCTGAACGAGAAACAAAACTTAAGCTGTAATTGAAAGTTGAGTCAGATGTTGATTCAAATCCAAAACTTGAATTAACTCTAGAGCCTGAAATGGAGTGAAGCCTAGAAGCCGAATGTAAGATCGATATGCCGTGCAAACTCCCGATCCAGGTTAATTTGATTGTTGAGTTTGTTCTCCCAAATCCTCTACCACTAACTTAATATCGAGGTCTAAAACTTCTATTGAAACTCTTGCAGCCCTCGAAGAAAGACTTGCCACCAAATAAATGACATGTTACACTCTCCCAATGTAAAACTCGAGGTTGAGGAATTAGACTATGATTTACTAGTATTTTTGTTATTTTAGTAATATTTTATGTAATCTCCAATTTTAGGTAAAGATCTCCTAAGGATTAGATTTTAGATTGTCAGGATTTTTGAAATTTATTTTGTTAGAGATTTTATCTTCGCTTACTTTTTATTAGAATTTGATTGACTTTTTAGATTTAGCTTTTCTCTCTAAATAAAGTTTTAATCCTCATTGAGGAACTAGACTATGATCAAAGGAAAGAGACAGAAGCATAGTGATTTGTTAAGGATTATTATTTGGATAAAAAAAATAAAATAACAAATATAGAAATTGCGCTCTTCATTTAAAAAAATATTTAAATGTTAGGGCTTTACACTTGGGGACTTCAAATGTCGGTAATTCTCATGCCTAACAATAGCGACAATTTACATGCAAATTTCTTATGAACATTCTTCTCTCCTCCCTCTTCAAATGAAGAGATACATCATTATTTATAGCACTAAAACAAAATCCTAATTCTAACTAATAGATAATATCAAATAAAACATCCTACTAAAATAACAAATTAATCCCAACCAAACATTAAACTCAATCCTAACTAAAAATATCAACTAAAAGAAAAAGAAAAATTATAATAAAATCTTCATCAAATATTTTTTAGATTTCAGATTCTGAATATGCAAATCTGTCCTACATCAAATCTTATGTTAAATTTAGATCTAGATCTATCCTGTATCAAATCTCCTCCTTTGAAGAAGCTCGTCCTCGGGTTTAAAATTGCATAGCATTGATGGACTTTGAATTGCTGCATTGTCAATGTTAAAAGCTGCAACAATGGATCTCTTGGGCTCTAATAGCAAATGATGAGGAGAAACGTGAGAGCTTCGATCTGGAGGCGAGAAATTGGCAATGGCTTGGAGGAGTGGTGTTGTAATATATCACAAACAACAAGAATGCCACTAAGTCAAATAGTGCACTGGGTTATAGTTCACTCATCAATAATAGTCCGCCTTTTGTGGTTTTAGGTTTTCATTTGATATTTTTGAATGATGATCTTTTGTTAAGAGGATAAGTGGCTAAAATGCTTGAGAAATGAACTTTAGTTGAATAATATTGTAATTGGAGGTCTAGAATAAAAGAAGAGCATAACAACCAAGGACATAACACCTTGACACTTCACATGTCATAATTTTAGCACTTCACATGCTTACAAAGATTTCACACCTCAAGAATATTTTTTTTCCATTAATCATAGTCCAATTTCTTATGGAGATTTACAATTTATTTATAGAAAAAAAACTAAACCTCGGAAGTAAATCAAATCTGATAGCAAATGATGGGAAATGACAAGATGGATATCCTTGATAGAACTTATTTAGATCAAATAAATAAAAATATGAATAATAAAATTACACTCTTCATTTAAGAATAGAAAAAGATAGAAATACAAGCCTCACATCTGGCACTTCACATGTCAACACCTCATATTCCTAATACTAGCTGCAATTCACATGCAGATTTCTCACAAACATTATTCTCTCCTCCTTCCTCAAAAAAAAAAAAAACCCAATCTTATTTATAGTAAAACAAAGAAGATAAATAAAAACCTAACTAAAGAAGAGAGAACATTAAATAACATCCTAACTAATATTTATAGAAAAAATGCGATCTTATTTATATAAACCCTAACTTGTAAATAATTTATTTTTAAAGCACATTAACTTGGACAACAGCTCTTATGGACCAAAATACCCCTTCAGCTTTAGTAGAATAATATATTGTTATAGTGTTTTCAGTCGCCAAAATATGGCCCTTTACCAGCAACAGACAGATGTCCCCCTACGTGTACCGTTCAAGTCGGATTGACGACCAAACAACTAAGGATCTCGACATAGCCGACTCGTCAATTCGACATCTCCTTAGGTCGACTCAAATGACGGTACTTGTCGGTTCTCTTGTCGAAGGTGACTCGCAATGAGCCCACTCGACCAGTTACTCGATGCCTCGCGAGGTCGACTCAAAAGACGTTACTTCTCAGCCAAGCTAAAGGATGTCTTTGGCTTCGAGCCTCTCCTGCTAACAGCACGTCAGCGTCATATGTAATATTTGGCAGACACATCATACCTCTAGCCCCGATAGTCTTCATGACTCATCAGACCACATTAGCACCGTCATGCCTCCGATCACTTCTCATTTAATATTGAGGTGATCTCACCTCCACTCGCTGACCGACACGTGAAAAGTAGGTGCTGACACAGCCGCTAGCCCATACCTTCTTACTGTCATCCTATGCTCGGCCGAAGTGACGATTCTACCCTTTCAACAACAATACAAATAGAGGTACTATCTTTACTGAAAGGAGGTGGATCTGATTTGATCTTTTTCCAAGGATTCTTTTCCTAGCAATATCTGTAGATTACACTGCACTACACTAAAGAACTCACATAGTTCTTTATTTTTCCACTCAAGTTCACAAGCTGACTTGATCGTCGGAGGTACAATGGGAGAACTAAGCCCCATCCTCTCACGAGTTGCTATTTGTACAGGTCGAAGCTACTAACTCGAAACCAGATATTCAGAGAAGTGAGCAGCCCTAAGTCAATCTCACGCTCACATATTTGACTGTTTGGTTACTTAACATCAATAGTTTGGCGTCCACCATAGGGCCTTCTTTCTTTTTCGAGAAAATATGTCTCGTTCTGAGCATAGGACTGATCAGTCTCGCTCTGTAGGACCACACCAGAGTTACGTTACTCAAGCTTAGATTGAAGAAATAGCTCAGAAGATTTCTCAATCTCTCCAACAGCAATTCACAGCCTTCACCAGCGAGCTCCTCAGCCGACTTCCACTGTCGTAGCTAGCTACTTCACCTGTCCTCCCCGCCTTCTGAAGACTTGCGGTCGGAGACTCACCCTCCTTCTAGAGCATAGCAAGTAGTTCCGCCTCGGACTCCTCATGCTACTACCAAACCACTGAGGGATCAAGTCGAGTATGTGACCCTGCCACCTCATCAATAGACTCGCCCTGAGGAACCTCGCCGACGACTGATCCCTCATCCTGAAGTCACCAGCAAAAGTCCCGGCCCTGGTCACCCTGAGGAACCATACTAGGGGAGCAATCTCTAAGACTCTCCCCCATCATCGTGCCTCTCTAGCCCCCTCTGCTACCGTAGGGGCCTCTGGATATGATCGGGTGTACAGACTGATCACAGAAGCTATCAGGGGGAACACCTCCTTACAGATGACCTCATGAATGCCCCATGTGAGAAGTTCAAGATGCCTCATGTGGAAAAGTATAAGGGTGAGGGAGACCCCTCCGAGCATGTTCGGAATTTCTATGATATGATAAGCATGCTCCAAGCATCAGAAGTAGTCATCTGTCGATGCTTCCCCATCACTCTTTCAGGGAGTGCCAAGCTCTGGTGGAGCGCCCTTGAGAAGAAGTCTATCAGCAGCTTCCAGATGAGGCTAACACCAAGCAAAAGCTGCCCTCTCATGTGTTGATCCAGATGAGGCAAGGTCCCATAGAAAACCTTTGAGTCTACTTCAAGAGGTTCCAGGAAAAGAGGTTGGAGGTCAACGACCCAAGGAGTGTGGTCACTATGTCCGCTCTTGTAGCTGGCTTGTAGTGTAATGAGTTGGCTGACTCGCTCGCCAAGAAGTCGATCGTCAATTATGAGCAGCTAATGGCCAAAGCTCATGGGTACATGGACATGGAGGACGCCTGAGTTTATAAGGCGATAGCTAGGGCCACTGAGAACTCCACAACCATGACTTCGACACCAGCAGCAGCACCAACAGTGGCACTGGCACCAAAGTCATCTAGAGGCCCCCCTGCGAGGCAGGAGTGGCCGAGAGACCCCCCGAGAGTCGACTCCCGCACCAATCGATCTGACAGGAGGGACCGACAGAGGGACCAGGCTCCAAGACCCACTCTCACAGTTCTCAACACCTTCCTTGCAGAAGCTCTCACCAGAGTCCAGAAGGAGGGGCATCTCAAAAAGTCTGCTCCCAAGATGAGGTCAGATTCTCGAAGCTGAAACATCAGACAGTATTGCCGCCACTACAAGGATCACAGACATCTCACCAACAACTGCCGCATCCTGAAGAGGGACATTGAGGACCTGATCGAGAGAGGGTACTTGAAGGAGCTCATCTCTCAGAGAGACCAAAGAGAAGCTGCCCCAGCCAAGGCCGATAGGAGATCCCGCTCGCGATCGCCTCATCCTCACCCACACCAGGATAGCCACCCCCAGAGCCTATCCATAAGAGGGTCATCAGCATGATCAGCTTGTATTAATTCTGTACAAAATTTTATTTATTATATATAAAATCCTTTTTGAAACTGACTCTTTATTTCGTACTCTCATAGTGCTAAATCCATGTAGGAATCCTAAGCCCTTGGTGTCTTCTCATGGTAAATCCAAGGCACACTTGCTATTTAGTCGGCTCCTGTATTTACAGTTTAACCCTCAGTGAGGCGATAAGACACATGCGTCCATATTAAGACCTAGGCACCCAACCTCCGGGTAGTCATTTTGCCGAAAAGATCTAGGCGTCCATATTAAAACCTAGGCCCCTAACCTCCGGGATGTCATTTTATCAAAAATACCTAGGCGCCTCATTAAGACCTAGGCACCCAACTTTTAAATTGTCATTTTATTAAAAAGACCTAGGCATCCTCATTAAAACCTAAGCATCCAACCTCTGAGTTGTCATTTTGCTGAAAAGAACTAACATTAAGACCTAGGCACCCAACCTCTGGGTTATCATTTTTGCTGAAAAGACCTAGGTGTCCTCATTAAGACCTAGGCACACAACCTCCGGGTTGTCATTTTTGTCGAAAAGACCTAGGAATCCACATTAAAACCTAGGCACCAAACCTCGGAGTTGTCATTTTGTCGAAAATATCTAGGAGTCTATATTAAGACTTAGGCACCCAACCTCCGGGTTGCCATTTCGCCGAAAAGACCTAGGCATCCTCATTAAGACCTAGGTATCCAACCTCCGGGTTGTTATTTGTTGAAAAGACCTACGCGTCTTCATTAAGTCCTAGGCACTTCAATTTGTAGTTCTTCAACAAAAAGACATGGAAATCTCGCCAATAAAAGGTGTAAAACAAGTCAGTCATCCCGACCCTTCAACATTTGGGTCATCACAACACGACCGACTCACAACAATCAGTACTTTTTTATCAATCAGAACAAAGCTACAAGCAAACAGAGCGAAAACAAGTAAAGACAAGTTCCAACAAGGCATGTTGATGTTTACAAAAAGAGATTCTTCTCCAAGGTCAATGTTTACAACAAGGCATGTTGATATTTACAAAAAGAGAAAAGAACAAAAGATACAAGCTCTCAGATCTCTCGACTAGATCCGAGAGTAGGTCGTGGGAGGTCCTCTGCAGGAGTTGCATGGGAGCAGCAGAAGAGGAAGCAGGAGATTCTTCTCCAAGGTCAACCCCGACTCGTCATCGCCATCGTCAAACACCAATTCCAATCCCCCTCCACTCACCTCAATCTCCTTTAGGAGGTCGAGACAGTAAGAGACTCGGGGAGGATAGAGGCCGTCAGGCGCGGGGTGAGAGGCAGGAGGGAGCACTGAGGCCAGGTAGTTGACACCAGTCTTGCAAACCAAGGCCACCTTAGTTTTACCCAAGGGGCCCTGACGCCAGTAATCGACCACTTTCACCCTATACTACTCTGAGTCCAAACGAGCAAGCCGATCCTCCATGTCCTTGATGGCCGTGGTAGACATCTGGAGGGATGGGCGCTCCACCTCGAGGTCTCGCTTCAGTTGCTCGGCCGAGAGATGACTTGATCGAGCATTCTCCTCGGTCGTCACCTTAAGGTGCTTCTCGGACTCGACCTCGCCCTCTAGAGAAGTTAGGTGACTGTCCCGCTCAGAGATTCCTTGCTGAAGGCGACCAACCTCCCCCTTCAGCTGGGCCACCTCACCTTGGAGCTTCTCGATAGAAGCCGCCTACTTGGCGTCATGAGATCTGAACCCCGTGAGGAGTTTTTCTTTCGCATCCAGCTCCCGGTGCTAGCTAGCTACATTGTTGTTCAGCTCAGCCTCCAAGGTGGCGACCCTCTTCTCTTCCTCCTTGGCTGACTTCTCATTGTCCAAGTCTGTCTGCCACTTAGGAGGGGAGTTTTGCATGTGGGAAAGCTGGCAGAACAGCTTCGACTCCACCAACGCCCTCTAAATCAAGTAACTTTTGAGGGTTATGTGCAAGCCGATGCTTGGTAGCTCCTGCAAAAATGCCTCCTCCTTCGGGAGGGCAAACTGTTGGACAGCTTGGACTTGGGTAGTCATCGACACCAAGACAGAGCTATCTCTGTCGAGAGGGTTCTCTGCGACGAACCTATCGCCCTCTGGGACCTCCCTCCTGGGCGAGCAGGGGAATGGTGACACTCCGATTAGCGTGCCCTTGGACTTCTCCCAAAATTAGTGGTCAAGCTCCCCAATCCAATGACAGAAAGGCTAGTCATAGCCGTGTTGCTCCCCACCGACCTCGCCCACCACAGATTCTGGAGCGGGCGTTGCTTGCTTCGCAACACCTCCTGAAGTCCCGACAGGTTCCTTGCCTGGCTTGCTGGATGGCTCGGGCCTAAAGTTCAGCCCGACTACCTCCTCATCAAGAGCCCTAACTTTGGCCACCACGACTGCACGGGCCACCCCCTCTGGCCTAGGGGGGAAGTGTCATCGATGACAATGATCTTATCTACCCGACCAGCTAGGATGGCCGGCTGCTGCTCTTTGGCCAGTCAACCTGTACTTTCCCAGTTGAACTACTGGGCCCTTGGTTCTTCTTAGCCTTCACCTTCTTCGCCTTCACCCTCCGCCTCACCAGTTGGGTAGCGATCTCGGCCACTCACTACCTTAGGCTGCCAACCTCCTCGAGGTCGAGATTCCCCCTCAACCTCTTCTGGGGCCTAGAGGCCAAGCCTGATTCTTCCCCCCTCAAATTCCTCTTAGGGCTTTATTCAAAGGGGAGGACCAACAGACTCGCCCTCACCTTGTCGGCCTTAGGGGGGGGGGGGACCATCGAGATGCTCGTCGCTCAGAGAGGTGCTGTCTCAAAGAGATTTCCTATCTACTGAGACCCGGCTTAGGAGCGAATCTTCTCCAGCTACCTCCTCTCCTCAGTAGTAAGGACGTACGGTTTCAGCGTGTCCTTATAGATTCAGGCTAGTTGGGGAGGATAGGACGCTATCGCCGCTGAAGACCTACACGAACCGCTCCTCCCAGTCTCTATTCGACTCTGGAGCATCTGATACAAGCTTGCAACCCCCAGTATAGTAGAGGAAGTAGTAGGGGTCCCTCCGACGAAGCCTACTAAAGCCCTAATTATATTTGGGGTGAACTGAGAGGGGGAAACCCCCAAAGGGACGTACACATCCCTAATGAAGGGATGGAACGACAGCCGAAGCCCATACTCAATATGGGCGAGGTATAGCGGTGACCTATTTTGGAAGTGGCGGTACATCGACTCATCCTCGCTTGGCGCTGCAAGCGTAAAGGTCTTGGGGAGATCATAGAGCTCATAGTACCTCTCGAGCTCATGTATGCAGACCTTCAAGCGAATCGACCAGAGAAGAGCGATCTTCTCCTCATTCCAGTCAGCAGTAAAAGTCTGAGCAGCCATTAGAGAGTATTAATTGCAAGGAAATTTGGGAAAATCTAAGAGATAAGAGCCGAAGATTTAGAGCAGAAGTTTGTGAAGAAAACCCCTAGCTTCTAACAATGTCATCATATCATTTCAAACAATGACGTTTCACCTGCCCATAACTCTCTGGCTTCTAACAACATCATCATATCGTTTCAAACAATAACGTTTCACCTGCCCAATAAAGGCTTCTGGAAACTCACCAAATGATGTCTAATCAATGAACAGTCAACTGTGCATAGTCGACTCACAATAGTCGATAGCAGAATTCAGAGAAAATTAGTAGGCACTCGCCCCAAGAAGTCCAAACACCAATTAGCGAGGGTCGTGACTCGACTGGCTCCAAACCAAGACAAACAACAGAAATGAGAACTGCTTGAGTTCAAGACATTTTCTTAACAAAGGACGAGTCCTCTTGAGTCAGCAGTCAAGTTCAAGTCTATGATAGAGCTAATTCATCTAGAAGATATAAATTGAGATTGCACAACATAAAAAGTAATTCTGGCTCAAAAACCTCTCTTTATTCATTTATAAAGGGTACAAGGTGCATATGTACATATATACAACACAAAAACGAGATATAGGAAAGCCTTAGGAGATTAAGAGAGGTCCATTCCTGCTCCTGGAATCAAAGGCAGGGAGCCGCTGGGAGCAGCCGGCGAAGGAGTCAAGTAGTCTCCTCCTTCTTCCGACTCTCCCTCTTCCTCGCCAAGATCGAGTCCCCCTCCAAGTGCTTTCACCTCCACCAACTCATCCATACACTTGGCTACAATGGGAGGATAGTGGATGCGATCAGGCGGGTTCCTCATCTCCACTGGAAGTTGCATCGAGAGGTAGTTGTACCCGGCCATGCAGGCTATCGCCACCTCTATTTTACCAAGTAAGCCCTGGTGATACCCCTCTATAATTTCCTGGCAGTAAGTCTTGGACTCGAGATAGGCATTGTGGCTTTGGGCCACTGCCAATGACTCCTGTAGGCGGGTGACCTCCCCCTGAAGCTTGATGAGTGTTGCATGCTCTTCGTCCATCTGACGCTTCGCATGCATCGCCACTTGCTTCTTGGCCTCAACCTACACCACAGCGTGGTCCCTCTCCTAGAGAGCCTCATCAAATCTTCTGGCCTTCCTGTTGCTCTCGTCCAACTCCCGCCTTAGCCTGTCGACCTCGGAAGTTCTTAGGGCTGGCATCTCCGTAGCCCATTCTGAGTTGACCTCTCTGCCGGCCCTCAGGGAAGCAACCTCCCCTAAAAGCTTGAGATATGAAGTCTGGATCTGCTCCATCCGACTGTATATCTCTTGCTCCACCAAAGCATCTCGAACCAAGTAGCTCCGAAGGCTTAGGTGGACACCGACATTGGGAACCCCCTGCAAGAACTCCTCATTCAGAGGAAGCTAGAACTGCTCGACTACCCTCGACTGAGTCAGGCGAGAACCAAGGACTGTCCTACTGACATCGAGGTGGTGAGCAGACTGGTAGTGGTACTCTAGGTCAGGCTCGTGTTCATATCGATGGCCGACCCCCAAAGTCCTAATGAGGTACCACCTCATCCTTTCCCATTCTTCCTCCTCGATCTCGGCAATACAACAGGGGAAATGGATACTCTAACCTTACAGGAGGTGCCATTTCCTCCTCAACCGGCTCTTTCCCCCGACGAGTCGACCCACTGCGGCAGACGGATGACCCACCCTCCTCAGCAGGAGCTCTGGTCTCGACTCCAACCTCATCCCTGTGAGCCTCGAATGACTCTTCTAGGGCCGACTCGTCCAGATGGATGATGTTCGTCTCGGCCATCTCGACCGCCACCCGAAGTTCTTGTTCCTCATCCCTTCTGGGTCTCCTCCTTCGTCTATGGACAAGGGTGGCAGAAGGCTCCACCTCGGTCATCTCGGCCTCTATAGGGGGAAAGTCACGATGAAGACACTTCTCAGGCCTTATAGACGACCCTTCTTGGGGGTCAGTCAGAGGATCGGCCGACACTATCGCTGCTTTTGGTGTCCCTAAAATTAGGGATGAAGCCCTCTCCTGCAAGACCGAGTTGTCAAGTAGATGCTCGACTCGACGAGAGCCAGCATACACCTTGATCTGATCAAGTGCATCCCTCTAGGCATCGAGAAAGTTACCCTCCATGAGCGCCTCCCTCCTTATTTAGGGCCAGTTCGAGTAGCCCAACTCCAAGTTGTCCCTAATGACCCAAACAAACTTTTTCTTCCAGTCCTTGTTTGAGTCAGGAAGGCTGGTTATGAGCTTGTACTTTCCCACCATTTGAAAGTGGAAGTGGGGTTCAGTCTGGTTCACTTTAACAGTCACCAAATGGCCTAAGACTCTCAAGGATGGCTTTATTGTCATCCAATGGTAGATTACAAAGAACCCCACCAAGGTGGCTATGGCGTTTGACTTCATCTAGGCCGGCGATACCCCTAGCATCGTAAAAACCTGCTGGAGGAAAGGGTGCAGGGCAGCCATAAGCCAAACTCCAAACGCTTCAAGTAGAGCGGGGGCCGATCTGGCCCATGACCATAAACAACCTCCGACCTCGTCGGGGCCATTAGCTCATACTCACGGGGGATATCAAATCTATTGTGGGGCATCCTCTTCTGTTCTTAGGTCACCTTAGAGTGGAACTTCGCCAGAAGAGCTCGTCGGTCTACAGGATCTGATGCCAACGTAGAATAGAGAAGTGACCGCCAGAAAGAGATGAGCAGGAAGGATTTTGAGTTCTCAGAAGGGAATTTCAAAAGACATAACCGCCATCTCCCTGGCTCTAGTTCTATATATAGATAGCTGAATCCACAACTGCTAGAATCTGAACGACTGGATCAAACTTCAGCCAACAACCATGATTAATTCTCAGAATCTGAAGCGACACCTCAAGGATCGAGGCACATCCTACTTATCTCGAATAGTCCGCAATTAGCTATGAAAAGCGAAGTTGTGACAGTTAAAAAGAATGTGTAGTGATGTCAGTCACGTAAAATCTAAAATGACTTTTCAGTTCTCTCATTTAATGCACACCCACGTCCATCTAAAACAACTCTCATTTCACTCGGACCTGGCCCAAGCCGACTCCAAGCGAAAGGGACCAACTGTTCTGGTGTTTTTAGTCGTCAAAGTACGACCCTTTGCTAACAACGGACAAGTGTCCCCCTACATGTACCTCTCAAGTCAGATTGATGATCAAAATAACTAAGGATCCTGACGTAGCCAACCCGTCGAGTCGATATCTCATTAGGTCGACTCGAATAGCGGTACTTATCGATCCTCTTATCGAAGGCGACTCATAACGAGCCCACTCGACTAGTTACTCGACGACTCGCGAGGTTGACTCGAAAGGCATTACTTCACAGCCAAGCTAAAGGACGACTTCAGCCTCGAGCCTCTCCTGCTGACAGCACGTCGATGTCATATTTAATGCTTGGCAGGCGTATCATATCTCTAGCCCCGATAGTCTTCATGACTCATCGGACCATGTCAGCATCGCCATGCCTCCGATCACTTCTCATTTATTGCTGAGGTGATCTCTCCTCCATTCGTCAACCGACATGTGTAAAGTAGGTGGTGATGCGGCCGCCAGCCCATACCTTCTTACTACCATCCTATGCTCAGCCGAAGTGACGATTCTACCCTTTCAGCACCACAACAAATAGAGGTACTATTCTTTACTGAAAGGAGGCGTATCTGATCTGATCTGATCTTTTTATAAGGATTCTTTTCCTAGCAATATCTACAGATTACATTGCACTGCACTAAATAACTCACGTAATTCTTTATTTTTCCACTCAAGTTCACCAGCTGACTTGATCGTTGGAGGTATAACAGGGTAACTAAGCCCCGTCATCTCACGAGTTGCTATTTGTGTAGGCTGAAGCTACTAAACTCAAAACCAGATATTCGGAGAAGTAAGCAGCCCCAAATCAATCTCACCCTCATATATTTGACTGTTTGGTTTTTATATATATATATATATATATATATATATA
>BQKN01000106.1:1287638-1338155 GCA_022839385.1 Asparagus kiusianus | reverse complement strand
TAGATATGGAGCAATTATCCATGTCCTTTTGCATCGCTGATATTGACCTTCATCTTCATAAACCAATCCATCCGGTCACAACACAAAGCTTATAAGTAAAAGTAAACGGAAAGTTGAATCCATAAAGACGCCATCTATTATCATAGCAAAAAGCTAGACACAAATTTTTATTTTCAACCCGCCTTCTAATTAACCAGGTAAAATTCCTATGTTCTATGACTACTCCGGTTCACAAACAATATATACTGTCAATTTGTTTTCCTTTTGCTATAATATTGTCCGAAAACTCTGATTAAAAAAGATCATACCAGCTATTCCATTGTCACAAGAGGGTTCTACTTAATTTATTTTCCTTCTTTATAGTTACCCTTATTAATTCTAGACGTTCTTATATCAGTAATCTGATGACTCTTAAGTTTACGAACTTAGAACTCTCCCAAATGAAGACAAAGAACTTACTTTTATTTCTTCAATTTTCTTTCTTCATATCAAACAAGGATTACAATAGCCCTTTATATAGGCTTCAAAAACAAAAACGTCTAGGCATACCAATAGTCACAAATTAAACTCCTATTTTAATGCCATAAAGATAAATATCATAAATGAGTAAGTTACTCTTATTCTTCCATAACCTATGTCTCTTCCCCTTCTAAACTTATGACCTCATTTATTCTAACATTTTAATTTGATATTCCAACACGCCCCTTCAAATCAAAATGTCTTTATGCCAAGCATGTCTCTTAGCCTCATGAAAGTTTCACCTGATAATGGCTTGGTGAATATGTCTGCTACTTGTTCAGTGGTGTGACAATGCTTCAGTTCAACGGTTTTCTGCTTTACATGATCTCTGAGAAAATGAAACCGTGTATCTATGTGTTTGCTCCTCCCATGATGTACTGGGTTCTTTGCAAGCTGGATGGCTGATTTGTTGTCCACAAAAATTACAGTCGAGTCTTCTTGTGGATGATCCAACTCCTTTAATATGTTTCGCAACCAAATTGCTTCACATACTGTAGATGCAGCCGCCACATACTCTGCTTCACATGAAGATAAAGCCACAACTCCTTGCTTCTTTGAGGTCCATGAAAATGCAGTTGACCCAAGATAGAAGACATAGCCTGTGGTGCTTTTTCTCTCATCTTGATCACCTCCCCAGTCACTATCTGAGTAACCAACTAGTTGTGCATTTTCATCATATGCATAGAAGAGACCCAGGTTGAGTGTGCCTTTGATATACCTTAGTATCCTCTTCGCAGCTAGCCAGTGAGATTCATTCGGTGTCTCCATATAGCGACTCACAAGTCCGACTCCATAAGTAATATCGGGCCTTGTGATCGTCAAGTATCTCAGGCTGCCAACTAGACTTTTGAAAAGAGTTGAATCCACGAAACGTCCGTCTCCTTCTTTTGATAGCTTCATTCCGATGGCTACTGGGGTGTTCACAGGGTTGCATTCATTCATCTTGAACTTCTCTAAGATCTCCTTCATGTACTTCTTCTGGGATATTAAAATCCCCTCTTGTTGCTGCTTCACTTCAATGCCAAGAAAATAGGACATCAATCCATTGTCCGTCATTTCAAATTCATTGAACATTGCCGCCTTGAATTCAGCAAGCATCTCGGTACTGCTTCCTGTGTACAATAAATCATCAACATAAAGACAAATCATTAGAAATTCGCCTCTATGGTTCCTCTTCATGTAGATGGCGTGTTCATAGGGACATTTAATGAAGCCGTTTTGATAAAGATAGCCATCAATTCGGGCGTTCCACGCCCGTGGTGCCTGCTTTAAGCCATACAAGGCTTTCTTCAAATGATACACTTTGTCTTCTTTCCCTTTTACAAGAAAGCCTTCTGGTTGTTGCACGTACACCTCTTCCTCAAGAACTCCATTGAGGAATGCTGACTTGACATCCAAATGATATATATTCCACCTGTGATGAGCTGCAAGTGAAATTAATAGTCTCACCGTATCCAGTCGAGCAACCGGAGCAAAGACTTCTTCATAGTCGATGCCGTACTTTTGTTTGTAACCTTTCGCTACAAGCCTCGCCTTGTACCGATCAACTTCACCATTTGCTGTGCGCTTAATCTTGTACACCCACTTGACCCCTATTGCCTTGTGATTTTGTGGAAGAGTTGTCAACTCCCAAGTGTCATTCTTTTGGATGGCGTGGATCTCCTCATCCATTGCTGTTCGCCAACAATCTTCTTTTACGGCTTCTTGAAAGGTGAGAGGTTCATGATCAGCATATAAGCAGAAAAAATTTGACTCTTCGTCTTCTTCTATCTGCTCATAGATCTCCCTGAGGCTTCTCATTTTGATAGGACCTCGTTGCATGGTAGATTCGCTGCTACTACCTTCCCCAGAAGATGAAGAACCTCTTACAGGAGAGGGTGTAGAGTGTGGAGGAGATGGTGGTGTAGCTAGTGATGGTTCTTCATGTAGAGACTCGTCAGGTTCATTCACCACTGGTTGATCTTCATTGCTCCAGTTCCATGCTTCTTCTTCATTAAAGACAACGTCTCTACTAACAACTAGTTTCTTGGTTAGTGGATTGTAGAGCTTGTATGCCTTTGACTCCTCGCTATATCCGATGAAAATGCATTTTTCACCGCGATTGTCAAGCTTCTTCCTTTTGACTTCAGGTACTTGAGCATATGCAACACAACCAAAAATTCGTAGGTGTGCCACACTAGGCGTGTAACCGCTCCATGCCTCTTGAGGTGTCTTGTTCTTCACTATCTTTGTGGGGCATCGGTTGAGCAAATAAGCTGAGCATGCCACGGCTTCTGCCCAGAACTGCTTTGGCAATCCCTTTTCTTTGAGCATGGTTCTTGTCATGTCTAGGATAGTCCGGTTCTTTCTTTCTGCAATGCCATTTTGCTGTGGTGTGTAGGCAGTAGTAAACTGTCTCTTTATACCTTGCTCCCTGCAATATTCTTGAAACAGATTTGAGGTGTACTCACCACCTCGGTCAGATCGAAGAATTTTTAGCTTGTGGCCGCTCTCTGCTTCAACTAAAGCTTTAAAATGCTTAAATGTAGTTTGGGCACTTGAGGATTGACAAGATTATTTGTGGTAGCCATGAGAAGAATAGAGAATGGGAAAATTGGATCAAGTGGCTCTGATACCACTGATGACTCTTAAGTTTACGAACTTAGAACTCTCCCAAATGAAGACAAAGAACTTACTTTTATTTCTTCAATTTTCTTTCTTCATATCAAACAAGGATTACAATAGCCCTTTATATAGGCTTCAAAAACAAAAACGTCTAGGCATACCAATAGTCACAAATTAAACTCCTATTTTAATGCCATAAAGATAAATATCATAAATGAGTAAGTTACTCTTATTCTTCCATAACCTATGTCTCTTCCCCTTCTAAACTTATGACCTCATTTATTCTAACATTTTAATTTGATATTCCAACATAATCTACTTGGATAGTTGGTGTACCAAAAACTATGCGCACTTAGATCAAATTTAAAATACTAGAAGCTGGTGATCAATACAGTGAGCGAGCTAGCGGTTCTTGCTACACCAACCATCCGCTGTAGATCTAAAATATAACCCTATCCTGAGGGAAACTATGGAATGGATATTGTCCATTAATTAGACATGCAACTGGTGGTTCATGGATAGAAAATCCTTGGATCAGTGCCCTATCTCCAAATCTTTCTGTGTCGCGTTGACCCACTGTATAGTTTTTCTCATAGGAGAAGATTGTAAGTGACAAACAACTTCTTTCCAATGGTTTCTTCTACTTACTAATGAATGATTAACAATCTAACGTTCTGCAGGGAAGCCTGTACAGAGTACCGAAAAGCCATGGAAGACCTATCGTTTAGACTGCTCGAGCTCATCGCACTGACCTTAAAACTCCCACCCAACCGATTTAATGAATTCTTCAAAGACACAACCAGCTTCATCCGCCTCAACCACTATCCTCCATGCCCATCTCCTGACCTCGCTTTGGGCGTTGGCCGTCACAAGGATGCAGGAGCCCTGACGGTCCTAGCACAGGATGATGTAGAGGGCCTTGATGTTAAGAGGAAGTCAGATGGAAAGTGGGTTCGTGTCAAACCTATACCAAACTCATACATCATCAACATCGGCGATATGGTTCAGGTATATACAAATATATGGAAATAATGAATATGAAGTTACTAATTTTTTTTCAGTTTATTACCACTGAAGTGGACTAGTGGTTGGGGCTTGGGGCATTGGCCTTTTGAGGCCGAGGTTCAATGCGTGTCTATGACATGCATATCTCCGATTTCTAATTATTAGGCATTACAACACTTCTGCTATTCAACCTGGGCATAGACTGCAAAAGAGGGGCTTAGTCGCAGGGGTTTACTTGGCTAGTACTAAGCCAATGTTCCTCGCACCAAAAAAGAAGTTATAATTTATTTTGTTGAATGAGCTACTAAGAATTGACATGTGATGAGGCTCATCAAAAGAGATGGATCTCACATTCCTATATATCAATAAATGAGCCGGCAAACTGCATATCATATTTTTGGATGAATTGTAAATGGACCTCCCAGACTATCATCCAATTGCGGATGGACCCTAAATACTTCTATTGATGTAGATAGGCCCCTGAGTGAAACTTTTTTTTACTCTTTTATCCCCATAAGGTCAATCAGTCAAAAGAAAGAAATTCCTCTTCCTTAGATGGTAAAAGAGGCAAAAAGAAACTTCACTCAGGCGGTCTATCTGCAGTGATAGAACTATAAAGGATCTATCCGCAATTGGGCAATAGTACGGGGGAGCTATATATCAGCAATTAGCCCTATAAATAATAGTCTTGAGTTCTATTGGTCTTTTCTGAGCTAGTGGATGGTTGTAGGTCTGGAGCAACGATAAGTATGAGAGCCCAGAGCACAGGGTGTCGGTGAATTCAGAGAAGGAGAGATTCTCGATCCCGTTCTTCTTCAACCCTGCATACTACACCAACATAAAACCTTTGGATGATCTGATCACGGAGGAGAATCCTGCAAGGTATGATGAGTTCAACTGGGGAGAGTTCTTTATGGGAAGGAGTAACAGCAACTTCAAGAAGCTGGGAGTTGAAAATACTCAAATTCATCATTTCAAAAAGAAAGTGTGACGATATGGGTACCATATTGTATTGTATGATTGAAATGTTGTATAGTGTGATTAGCGTATGATATTGTAGTGTTTGATCGACTTATGATATTGTATTGTGATCGATATTGGTTGTGTGAGCGTCCATGTAAAATAAACATGTAGCAAGTAGCTATGCGGGAGATATTTTATAAACTCAGATGGATATAGCAGTTGCATATGCTGAATAATCACTACCACAGACTTAGGCTAAGGCAACGGTTAAAAACTGTTGCATTAGCATAAAAACCGTTACCTTAGGGCAAGTGCAGCGGTTGCCCATCCGTCTTCTTTGCGGGCGTTGCCCTAGACTATAGGCAACGGTTTTCCCCTATAGAGGAACAGTTCAATAACCGTTCCATTAGGTACCCTAATGCAACGGTTTAGTCTAATGTGGCGGTTTATTGCCACCTAAGACTATGGTTACCATAGCTAAAGCAACGGTTCATTTTAATGAACCGCACACAAGCGCGACGATTTTCCTGACCTAAGGCAGCGGTTCTATTTTTGTTCCTAATAGCAGCTTTTTAATCCTAAGGCAACGGTTTTAAAAGACCTAACGCAACGGTTTGGATTGAGCTATCGCAACAGTTTTGGTCGAGCTATTGCAACGGTTTTGATTGAGCTATTGCAACAGCTCTAATTTGGTTGTTCTTGGTTCCCTACATCAAAATCATATAGTATCCAATTACCTGGACAATCTTTTTAAGAACATAGCCAAATCAAATTTTAATACACAATATCGAAGTGAAAATGTTGAGCATAACCATAACGATAAGTGCCAACATTCAGTAGTATAGTATAAAAACTACAAAATATTAAATCCACACTACCAACATTTCAACTCAGAATCTAGCTATCATACTATTAATGAAACTAAGCGGTCGTGCTCCCTTGAGACAACAAATGCATGGTCGTAGCCTTCCATGCTATCAGGCAACTGCGCATATATATGCTTTCTTTTCCTCTAAGGGCAACTGGAAAAATTCTTCAATGTCAGCCTTCAATGATTTGATCACGACATCGGGCACCCCATGATTTATAAGCTGAAAATGTCAACGTGATAAATTAAGAATTTTAACCAATCATATTTTGAAGCATTCAAATGAGACTAAAGAAAATGTTAAAGAGAAATTAATCAAAGGTATGTAGGAAAAGAAAGCATATGCGCAGTACTAACTAGCTAGCTACAGGATATTGACAATTAAATATAACTAACAATAGCAGACATTGAAGAATATCAATTACTTAATTACTTATCCAGAGGGGTTAAGAAAGATTGAAGCTGATCTCTATTTATGATGCAACTTATATTATAAACCAGAAACTTTTCTGAACAGGCATAAGAGATAACATAGGTCAAATACAGACTGGTTTGGTTAGACGTATGCTGGTGCATGTGTCACTTCTCCTTTCTGTTCATATTAAATTTACATATGCTTTCTTTTCCTTCTTCTTTTCTAAGAACACAAGCTAGCTAGCTGCTAGCTGATGTAATGTAAAAGTTAATAAGACTTATTATTGCATGTGGGGTAATATGCTTAAGATTTATCGAATCATAGCTGCTCGATCGATCACTTTTAAAATGTTAGGCAAGTAGTGAGCCTTTTACATGTATTATGAGCTTGATGACCTGAGACAATAAAAAACCGAAAGGTCTCTGCTTCTTTTTTCCTTTTTACTTGACTCATCATGAATCTGATGCCCTTGATCGATCCCCATGTTATTCTAACTTGGATTTTGTGAGAGGAACTCCAAACCAAATGACCTCTCTGACTCAAGTGTCCAGGCTATGATTAATAGACAAAGCAAACCATAGACATTCATGAACATTTTGTCTTTGTAGCTTGTTCTTCTCAATGCCATATTCCCAAAATTTTGGAGATGAATGGTCTTCTATGGAAAAGGGTGAAACCGACGAAGAGGCGGCCTCAACCGAATTGGTGGAAAGAAGCTCATCTGCTGCTGAACTCGCATCAAACGGGCCAGTACTGCCTTCACATCAGCCGAAGCATCCTGAGTCTCCAGGAATAGCCGGGCTTTTTAATGCATTTCGAATATTAGTCTTTAATCCATATATTCAGGTTTGTTCAAAAAAATTGATACTATCAATCAGCAAACATTTTCGATTCCAGCTCTCTAGTTAGCATTTTGCGTTCTCGCAAACTTGTATATCTTATGACACTAATCCCCTCAAAAGAAATATGTTATTCATGAAAGTACTGATGTAAAATGTCTAACCTTGTTCAGAGGATATAATCGCCGAAAATTAATTATGATTTTTTATTTTTTTTCTCCATGCAGCGAATGGTTGTTTCTTTATCATCTGATCAAGCTGTATGGGATGCGGTTATGAAGAATAAAATAGTGCAAGATATCCAGGAATCCTTGAGTGCAGGTTTGTTCAAAATGATATGCTCTTAGTTTATTAATCCTTAGGTTGGAATTAGAACGAGAGGTAATCGTAATGATCATCGTTACCTTTATCATATGGCCACTCTTCTTTGAGCTAGCTAGGGGTTCTTTTGGCAAGTATATGGGCCTCAAACATTTCATATGTCCGAAAACATTCAACAGATATAACTAATTGAAAGACGGGCAATGACCATTACTCATTGAAAAAACTAATTGAAACAAGGAAAGACACTAATAAATCCCATTACTAAAAAAAAGACTATGATTTTGCAGATAAGGACGGTGCCTAATCATGTGGAAAAACTACTGCTGACCTGGAAAAAGTATATGAATCAGTATAGTCCCCAACCTTGATGTTGGAATGAATGTAAGCTTTCCTTCCTCCCTCTATGATTTTGCAGATAAGGCACATGACTTGCATTCTGTAGATAACTATGATAAAATAAAAGGAAAAAAGGAAAAGATTGTCTTTTAGTTGAGATGCTTGAATCTAAAGTCACTGGATCCACAACATAATAAATATTAAACTCAGAATTAGAGGTAAAAAAGCTATGAACAGAGGAAAGTGTCATTATGTGTAAAGGGTACTTTTTTTTTATAAAAACATAGAACTATTACAAAAGACTTTTTAAGTTATGAACAAAAGCTCCTGAACAAAACCAAAAGTATATACCCACTTCCAGCAAAGTTCGCAGCCGCTGGGGAAGGCTAAGCCAAAAAACACCACGAAAGCCAAGTCCCTTTGAGAATATATCCGCTGCTACAGTAATTTTTATTGGGAAAATAACTAGAAAACCAAGTCCAGTAAACACCCACTTCCAGCTACAGTGATTTCTGAATCCTAAGTCCAGGCAATAGGAAATCGAAGAAAACAAACCAGAAAACAAAACAGAAAACAAAACTTCATAAAACTCCTCTGCTACAGTGATTTCTGAATGCAAAACACCCACTTCCAGCAAAACCAAGGCCAGTAAACAAGCTCCAACACAGGGAAAACCAATACCAGGCCATAAAAACCAAGAGAGACAAAAACCGATTGTAACATACATGTAAAGGGTACTTACCTTCAACTCTTGTGTGTTTGCAAAGAGCATGCACTATCATGATCTAGAACACTGGCAGCCTCTTCAGGAAGTCTAGTACGCGCTTTAAACCTCTCAACAAAGCTTGGACTAACCGAACGTCCAGTTACTTCACTCAACATCTCTGCAAATGTTTGAATCATACTTGCAGCTTGAGCTTCTTGATGTTTCTTCATCTCCTCTTGTTGAGTGGCCACCACCTTCTTTGTTATTGCTTGAACAATTGACTCAGGGACTTGATCACACGGATCAATGGTCTTCTCCTTATTGCTTTTTAGCATGGTTTGAGTGATCGCCCTTCCCCGAAGACGCACACGTCCAGGATGCTCTTTTCTATTGACTAGATGCCATGCATCTACACTTTCTCCTTCAGTTTGTTCCTGAGTTAGCTGTTCCAATGTATCAATCATTTCAAGTGTTTTTTCTGGTTGTGCTTTTTTCTTCTTTTTACGAGTCTCTAGAAACACTTCTGCATCTGTTGGAGGCCGGTTCAATTCCTTTTCCTACAACAAAACAACATATCAGTCACTTAGCCATTCATGCACTGTCTAAATCATAGATAAACATCATCATTACCATATCTCTGCGAATTCTTGCGAAACTTTTTGAACCCGCTGTGTGCAAGAGCGTTTGATTGTTACGACTTTCCTTATTCTTTTCACTTGCTTTCTACATGATTATAGAACTTCTAATAAGTAAATTGCAACAATTCGGAGAGTAGAAGGCAGAAAATTCTTTATGCTCACAAAGATATAGCCTTTCCAAATTTAAAATAAAACTATATAGACTTTAGATGCAGCATATGAACCTAATCATGTAATTCAGCAGCAAAGTTCAGTAGTGTTCTAAATATGCAAAAGCTGGATAGAGTTGAGCGTATCAGGCGTAGAAAAAGTTTCATGCATGCAAAGATACTAAATTGCCTTCTAAATTGCGCGCAACATACTAAATTTATGTACTTCACCAACAAAGTTCAGTTATGCTCTAAATATACAACCTCAAGGCTGTTTCTTCTTTCTATCGTTTAAAATCAAATCACAACAAAGTTCAGGTAAGCAAGTGATTGGAACTTTAGCAATAGAACTGATTCATGTTATGTTTGCAGCTTTTCAGGTTAAGATATAAAAACAAATTCCAATGGATATTGTTAATTTGGTACAAGCAGAAGATTAATTCATAATTACCCATATAAATATCTACCTCTGCAGAAAAAAGGAGATCAATAATGTTAAAGCCAACCATGCATCAAGACAACATTATGTTTAATAAGTCAGCATGACTTGATACACGCTGAGAATCGTATAAGTAAGTTGCATTAAAGTATTCCAATTGTCAATATAAAAATCTTTAATACCTACAAGAACTCAACGAGTATTTGTATTCAACGTCAACTTCAAGCTCGAGCGAATTATGGATCAAGGGGCTTTTGGGTTTTTATGCAATAGGACCATCTGTGTGTTGCGTGAATATATCCTGATTCCATTGCTTTTTAATGGCTAAACGTAATATGACCACCCTTAACTTTGGATGATTAATGGCTAAACGTAATATCCCACTAATCATTTTCTTAACATTGTGTTTGAAACTGAAACAATAAATTAAATATTTCTACCCTTGCAATTTGAGAAACAAAACAATGATATTAATAGAAAATTAAATTCTTACCCTTGCATTTTGAGAATGCCAAATCTTTAGTAAAGCTCTAAATTGACCCTTGGGAACAGTCTTGGGGCGCTTTTTCCATCTTTCTCCATCATTTTTCAAACTAGTAAAGCATTGACGTTTCAACAAGCACTTCCACCGCCTCCATGCACTATTAATTGTTTGCAAGGTCCATTTTCGTCCTGAATCGGCAATTGAATACTTCTCCTACAATGACATAACAACATACAAGTTAAAATCTACCTTGTCATTACACAAAATGATTTTTTTGTGCTATATCATACCTTCACATATTCCCACAAACTATCTTTGTCTTCTTCCCCAATGTCATGCCAATTCTTATCTAGTGGTGTTCGTCTTGGATTTCTTCCAAGGGTACCCAGAAAACTACTAAGTTCATTTAAGATATTGTCTGTCGGTCCAATAGGTACCCCAAATTTGTCTAAAATTACAACTGGACGTGCCTCTATGCCTCGTCCATGTACTTTTAAACACTTAGTTGGCCCTCTATGATTTTTGGGCTGTTGTACCTCTCTTTGTTCATCTTCCCTTATCTCTTCGTCTTCGTCGACCTCTCTCTGTTCATCTTCTCTTATCTCCTCATTTACATTGACCTCTCTCTCTTCAACTTCCCTTATCACCTCATGGTCAGACTCTATGTGCATTAACCCAATCTACATCATCCAATGCAAATGCTTTGCCTTTCCTTTTCCTCTTTCCGCCCACTGGATGACCTATCTTTGGAAAAATAGGTGATGGCTCATCATCATCAATGACTTCATCATACTTTCTTGTATATCTATTAAATCTTGTCTTCACACCATCATGTAGATATAACGAGCAAAAAGTCAGCGACTCTTCAGCCAAATACCCCTCCGCTATGGAACCTTCAGGAGCACTTCTATTGCGAACATATGACTTTAATCTACAAAGATATCTCTCTACCGGATACATCCAACAATAGTTAACTGGCCCACAATCCAAAATTTGTTGAACTAAATGAATCGGCAAATGCACCATAATATCAAAAAAGCTAGGCAAAAATATTTTCTCCAGTTGACAAAGTATCTCCACAATTTCTGACTGCAATTTATAAAGATCATTTAAATTAAGAACTTTGCTACATAAGCCCTTGAAAAAAGCCCCTAATCTGATTAATGGAATAGAAACACGTCTAGGCATAGTCCTTCTCAGAGCAACTGAAAGCAAATACTGCATGAGAAAATGAGCATCGTGTGTCTTATACCCTGATATTTTTTTCTCATTAACATTGACACACCTCGAGATATTTGATGCACAACCATGCGGCATTTTAGCATTTTTTAACACACCACAAAATATCTTTTTCTCCTCCATCGTCATCGAAAAGCATGCTTTAGCGAATGTAAAATGCCGACCATCAGCTGACTTGGTTGGGTGTAGATCTCTTCTTATGCCCATATGCTGCAAATCAAAACGAGCTCTGACATGATCCTTTGTCTTTTCAGGAATGTCTAATAATGTCCCAATTATATTATCACACACATTCTTCTCTATGTGCATTAAATCCAGCAAGTGCCGACATGTATTCTGCTCCCAATAAGGCAAATCAAAAAATATTGACCTTTTTTTCCATGGACAGCCCTTTTCTAATTTTTTCTTCTGTTTCTTCCCAAAGTCATTAACAAAACCATGCAATTCCTCCACAATCTCTATCCCAGATAATGATTCAGTTTTTTTTCCTAACTCAACATGACCATTAAAGTTTCTTCTATTTAACCGCCATGGATGATTATCACTCAAAAATCGACGATGACCCATGTAACACATTTTCCTACTGTATTTTAAATATTGTGAACAAGTGTCATAGTTGCAGCAAGGACAAGCCAACTTCCCTTTAGTACTCCATCCGGACAACATTGCAAATGCTGGAAAGTCGCTTATAGTCCAAAGTAAAGCTGCACGAACATAAAATGGTTGTTTACTTGAAGCATCATAAGTAAGCAACCCGACTTCCCATAGCTCTTTCAAGTCATCAATCAACGGTTGCAAGTAAACATCGATATTATTCCCAGGCGACTGAGGCCCTGGAATAAGCAAAGACAACATGAAATATTCTGGCTTTAGAGACATCCAGGGTGGTAAATTATAATTTATCAAGATCACCGGCCATGTGCTATGCGAAATGCTCATAGTCCGAAATGGATTAAACCCGTCACTAGCCAAGCCCAGCCTCACATTACGAGGGTCTAGTGCAAAATCAGGATGATTGGAATCAAAATCCTTCCATACTTTGCCATCTGCCGGGTGCCTTAGTTTCCCATCCTGGAGGCGCTCTTTTGCATGCCAACTCATGGATTCAGTAGTCTGAGAACACATGAATAGTCTTTGAACTCTAGGTTTTAAAGGAAAATATCTTAAAACCTTGGCTGGAACATCCTGCTTATTTGCCTTCCATCTACTTTCACCACATTTACTGCAAGCAACTTTTTCTTCATCTTCTCCACGGTAAAGCATGCAGTCATTAGGACAAGCATGTATCTTCTTGTAATCAAGGCCCAAATCCATCACAATTTTTTTAGCCTCATAATAAGACTTTGGTAGATTTATTTCAGGAATTGCCTCTCTCCATATGGCTAGATAATCATCAAATGCCTCGTTGCTTAGGCCATGGATGCACTTATGAAGATATAACCGGATGATAAAAGAGAGTTTAGAAAAAGTTTTACATCCTGGAAATAACTGCTGCTTACCTTCATCAACTAACTTATAAAATTTCTTAGCCTCCTTAGTTAACCTTTCTTCATGGTCACTTAGGTCATCTTCTTGGTTCACTGGAGACTCTTCTGCTACATCTCTAAATACATCATGCAATAACCCATCCAGGTTGTCTTGAGCATCATCAGCAACATCATCAACTTTTTCATTATTGTCATCAACATCCATCCTTGATGACACACCCTCTCCGTGAAAGAACCAATCATAATAATTCTCTACAAATCCTTTGACAATAAGGTGATCATAAACAACATCACGACTATACCAAAAGCGATTACAGCAAATGCGACAAGGGCAACATATTTCATCCCCAACTGCTCCATTAGCAAATGCTCTCTCAAGAAAGTCATTGACATTATTAATGAACTCCACACTCACTCTAGGAGCATTATACATCCAATCTCTATTTTCCGCCATTTATTATATATTCTGGAGAAAGAAAAATAACACTATTAATAACTACATATAAATATTATGATTTATAAAATAAAAAATCAATCCTCTTGTTACCATTAATAGCAATATATTCAATCAACATTCGTGCGGTTGTCATGCCATGATTTGTATTTGTAAGCGGATCATATGCTAGTTTAATAAAAAAAGATTATAAATGAAAGTAGGTTACCCCATAATTAACTTGGACTGTAACTGGACTAAAAAGATATACAAATCCTATCTAACTGGGGGGGAAGGTCACATGCAATATGATCAGAAGTGACAAATTATATGCATGAAATCTGACAAAACAACTATATACCATTGACCAGTGACTCTAGTGTCTGAAGATGACAGGTGGAACTTTAGTAACAGAGCAGGGCCTTGAGGAAATATAGCCTGGTAGGCATTCACTACAGATTTGGGCTTTCAAATTTCAAATTATCTGCAAATAAGCAGAAATCATACATACTAGGGAAAATCTTGCAAAAATCAAATTCATGAAGTTCACCGGATATACAGCAGATCTAGGATCAAAATTTTTAATCAATTTTGTAGCATCATATGTCAATAGGCTCAGCCAAGGTACATTATGTCAAGGGGATTTTCTGAATAGAATATCAGATACTAAACTTTTATTCCAATGAGGGCCACTCTGATATTTATTTCTTTTTCTCGCAAGTAGAAAAAACGCTATTTTCAGACTATCCCATATAACTGAACAAATTGATGAAATTTCTTAATCCTGAACAAATTTCTTAATCCTGGAAACGATCACAAGTTACAGACAGGAGGGTTACTAAGAAAATCATACATCCCATATATAGCATAACCGTAAACTTCTATTAAATTTTCATAAAAACTCAAAGTAATCACGTGCAAAATACCTGATTAACTCCCTTCAAACGCAAGACTAGGACATTTAAGAGAATGCAGCCATCAGCTGCAAAATTGATGAAATTTCCGGGCTTGATTGCTGAAAACACACTCTAGAAAGCTCCCGTTAGCGAGATCTGAGCTCGATTTCTGGAGAAAACCCTAGAAAACATGGAGGGAGAAATTACCTGAAACAAGGGTAGCTCGACGATGAGAATGACAACAAGCTCGACAACGATGAGATCGGAGAGGATATTGGAGATGATATCGGAGAGGAAAACGGCGACGAGCTCAGTGATGAGATTGGAGATGAGATCGGAGAGGAAACGGCCACGACGATTTTAGGGTTTTTTTTACGGTGATTTTTGTGATCGGAGATGATATTCTTCGTTTAAGCAGTGAAGACAATGGGCTGTACAAACTTAAAGCTCATGAACAAAGCCCACGAACAATTATTAAGTCCACGAATAATTATTAGGTCTATGGCAACGTTTTTCATTAAATATTGTATTAGACACTGAAAACTGTTACGATAGATCTCTAACGCAACAGTTAAAACCGTTGCGCCTTAACTGTTGTAGTAGATCAATTATGTGGTAGTGAATGTTGCATACGTACCACCATTTTGCTAGCTAGACACAAATGCAACGATGCAAGTCAAAGAAACTATAACGAATTCTTGCTTAGTTCACTAAAAAGAGGAGGATAGAATGCGGAGAACATCTGCCTTATGATCTTCTTTTTACATATAATATGCTATGCTCGCAATATATACAAACCTTATAAAAATATGTAATCATTCTCTTTTTCCAACTTTGTATTTGTTAAATTCAAAATATTGAGGAAACCTCACACACTTTCTATTAGGCTCCATGCCAAATATATAGATGTACAAAGGACTACTTCTCCACACATAGTCGATGCGGGATTGAACTAGGATTTAATACACACTATTACTAACACATATACTTTAACACCCCCCTTCAAACTCATGATGGATCAACCAGCAAGAGTTTTCTTATGTAAAAGAGATGACGTTGGAGGGTCTGATATCACTAGTAGAAAATGACTTATTCTAGACGGAATATTCTAGACGGAATTTTTTCCGTCTAGAATGTATTAAACTAGACGGAAATTTTCCGTCTAGAATATTCCGTCTAGAATAAAACATTCTAGACCGAAAATTCCGTCTAGAATAGTATCCTAGACGGTTCCTTTAATTTTTTTTATTTTTTTAAAAAAATAACCAGGTATTCTAGACGGAAATTTCCGTCTAGAATAGTATTCTAGACGGAAATTTTCGTCACGAATTTTTTTAAAAAAATTCACCCAATAAACCCACGAATGCCCTCCTTTCCCCCCTAAAACGAATAATTCATCCCCAAATCGTTTTCATTTCAGGAACCCCCCTCCTACTTCTCCCTCCACCGCGTCCCACTCCTCAACTTCACCCCCTACCCCTCTCTCCCCCTCTACTCCCTCTCAATCCATGGCCTCCACCACCTCTCCCTTCTCCACCGTTGGTCTGAGGGTGGTGGTTATGGTGGTGGTGGATCCCGTTATTCTAGAGGAGACGGTGCTTCTGATGGGAACTGGAGGAACTGAGCTTGGACTTGCTCTCAGATTCGAAGTGTGCTAGGGTTTGGTTACTGTTTTTGTTTTTGATCGCTATGAAAATGTGTGTTTGGGTTATGGTAATTGTTCTGGTTCTATGTTTTTGATCTTTAGGTTTATAATGAAAATGTTCTCTTTAGTGTTTTAAGAAAGGAGGGGTTTGGTACTTTGAAACAGGGAACAAATGGAAATTGTGGTATCTTGTTAGTAATAAAAGAAGAATATTGATCCTTTCTTGTATGTCTCTTTGTCAATCGATCTTTGTGCGTGTTGCCTTTTGATTTTTTATGCAAGGATCCGAGATGGCAAGCCTTTGGGGTGAGGGGGGTTGCTTATTGAATGAGTTTATTTACTGTGATGAATGTTCACTTAAACCATAAATTCGATTATTAGTTTTATAAGATTGTCATTTATCCAATAACAAAGTGAGTAATGTTAGCTCTAGGAAATTGATCCAGTTTCATCAATGAGATAAGAAGGCTCATTGAGGAGCATGCCTCGTCTTTCCAGCTATAGCTTTTTCGAGAGATCACAAGCCTGATCAAACTGATGAGCACCAAAGAATTGAGGATGCTGGGGGTTTTGTGACGTGGGCAGGTAATTAATGTCCCTTTTTGCATGGTTTTTTCCTTTCATGTCTAGATTTTTTTATTCTTAATTTTTGTTACTGACTGTTTGAGTTTGGCAGGAACATGGCGTGTTGGTGGTGTTCTTGTTGTTTCCCGTGCATTTGGTGATAGATTATTAAAGCAGTATGTTGTTGCTAATCCAGAAATTCAGGTTCGGCTCTTATCTTTGATAATTGTGACATGATAATTTGTGTGTTCTACTATCAAGCTTAATTTGGAAATTAATTTCTTTAAACACTAGTATTTTTCTTATTCCTATTCATCTTGTACTACAGGAGGAGATCATTGATGGCTCGCAGGAATTTCTCATTCTTGCAAGTGATGGCCTGTGGGACATTGTTACAAATGAGGTATATGCTTCATCTCAGATCATTTTCGCAGATTGGCATTTTGTTCATTGTTATGGAGCACATTGCCTTATGTAGTTCCTGAAGGCATCTATTCACATGCAGATTAGTAACTAAAGATAACTATTGTAGATGGCATTCTCTTTTATTAGCACCAGATATCCATGTTGGTAATTAAGCATTAACAAGCATCTCATAAACATAAAGCTAACATAGAAGGTCAGCAAACTGTAGGAAAAGGAGGACACTTATTATAGGATTTCCTCTTTCAGATAGAACTATCAAATATGGATTCAGAAAAGCTACTGAATATTACATTATTTTGTTTACTTGGCCAGAAGTAATCATTAGATGATTATCAAAGTCAATATATTTTATTTCTCATCCCATTTCTTTGCAAACAAACAACCCGGAATAGAGATTTCTCTCAAACTAAACAAAAGCATCCCGGAATAGAGATTTCTCTCAAACCAAACAAAAGCATCTCATGCAATGCAGGTAACTAATTTTTTTCCCCTTATGTTTGACGTGTTGAACCTTCAACTCTTACCAAATAGGCCCCAAGTGTTGGAATTCACAACCTTGAAAGACCTGTGGTTTCTTCCCTAACATTGTACCAGTGTTCAAGTTCCTCTTTTTATTAGTTTCTCTGTAAATTACTTTGCGAGTGTTATAATTTCTAGCATGGGTCAGTTCTTTAAGCAATACCTGGAGCATATTAAACTAAATGATGTTCATGTAGGTAAAAAGTGCTTAAATTTCAGTTCCTGCTTACGCTCAGAATGATGAGGAAGAAGGTGAAGTAGGAGAAGAAGTTGAAGAAGCTTCTGTAGTGTCATAGCCATTGTAAATAATTTATGTAAAAGTTTGTAAATAATTTATGTATCTCTCTATTATTTTGGTGAATGTATTACTTGAATATAATTGGATTTGATATTGGAATATATTAGATTGTGTTCACATATGAATATAATTTGTTGTTCAATATTGTGTACATGCACTCAAAGTAGATTTTGCAAAAAAAAAAAACTACTATAGCATAGCATCCTAGACGGAAATTCCGTCTAGAATAGCTTATTTTTTCTAAAAAAAATTAAAAAAATTTAAAAAACATCCTAGACGGAAATTCCGTTTAGGATGAGTATTCTAGACGAAAATTTTTGTCTAGAATACTAATCCTAGATGAAAATTTTTTCCGTCTAGAATGCAGTATTCTAAACAGAATTTTCATCTAGAATATTCCGCCTAGGATGTATTCTAGATGGTTTTAAATTCCGTCTAGAATATTCCGTCTAGGATGTATTCTAGACGGAATTTTCGTCTAGAATACTACATCCTAGACGGAAACTTCCTAGACGTGTATTCTAGACGGAATTCCGTCTAGAATATACATCCTAGACGGAATTCTGAGTATCCTAGACGGAATTTTCCGTCTAGGATACCTTATTTTTTACTTGTGGATTTAGTGAAGAAATCAACCAACTGCATCTGATAGCTGATGTAAGGTAAGGAAATATTGTCATTGATAATGTGGCGACGTGTGAAATAATAGTCAATCTCGATATGCTTGGTGCGCTCATGAAATACAGGATTATTGGCTATTTTAATAACGCTAGTGTCATAACATCGGAGAGGAGTAGGAGTTGTAGAAGACACTCCAATGCCACCGAGTAACCAAGGAAGCTAAATAATTTTGGCAGTAGTGGAAACCATTGCCCGATATTCTGCCTCAAAATTTGAGCGAGAAACAACGCTTGGCTTCTTTGCTTTCTAGAAAATTAAAGAATCTCCGAGAAATATATAATAGCCTGTTGTGGAGCGATGATCATTAACATCTTTAGCCCAATCGGCATCATTGTAAGCTCGCAACTGAAAATGGGAGGAGGATGAGAAAAGCAGAGATCAACTCAAAGTCCCTCGAAGATTGCGAAAAATGCAAAGAAGAGCTGCATAGTGATCTGTGCGAGGAGCTGAAACAGACTAACCGATGATATGTATTGCATAGGTAATATTAGGTTGACCAAGGGTGAGGAAGATCAGACTCCTTACGAGTTGATGGTAGCAGGAAGGATCAGATAAAGGTTCACTATCAGTAGAACGAAGTTTAATAATAAGCTCAAGAGGTGTAGGTGTATTTTGAGCATCTGTCATCCTAGAGCGATCTAAAATATCTATAAGGAATCGCTTTTGTGAGAGAATATATCTTAGGGCGAGTGATCATTCTCAAGCCCCAAAAGTATCAAAAATGTCCAAGATCCTTCATCTCAAATTGTTGATTCAAATATTGTTTGACCTACTGTATATGAGATTTTGAGGGACCTGTGAGAATCATGTCATCCACATATAGAAGAAGGATAGTCCTAGAGGTGTGCGTGAACATAGCAGGATCATTAGAACTAGGAATAAATCGAGTAACCAAGCGCAATGAGCTTGTTTTAGACCATAAAATGCTTGATGAAGATGACAAACATGTCTAGGTTGATGTGAAAGACCATCTGGCAAACACATGTAAATATCCTCAGAAATGTCACTATGTAAAAAACCGTTCTTGACATCCATTTGGAAAATTTGCCAATTATGAATTGTAGCAACTGCAAGACATGTACGAACAATAGTCATCCGGGCCATAGGAGCAAACGTCTCATCATAATCAATGTCATATTGTTGCGTAAAGCCGCGAGCTATAAGACATGCTTTGTATTGTTCAATAGTACCATCGACATAGAGTTTGATCTTGTAGACCTATTTCTCTGCTTATCAAGATGTAAAGCAGTGAGCTTCCAAGTTTGTGTTTTCTAAAGAACCTGTAGTTCTTTGGATATTTCCTATTTCCACTCAGGTAACTTTACAACATCATGGTAAAATTGTGGTTTCTGTAAACTTGATGTTGTTGTAAGAAAAGTCTGAATGGAG
This sequence comes from Asparagus kiusianus, assembly GCA_022839385.1. Classification (NCBI taxonomy): domain Eukaryota; kingdom Viridiplantae; phylum Streptophyta; class Magnoliopsida; order Asparagales; family Asparagaceae; genus Asparagus; species Asparagus kiusianus. The sequence continues at coordinate 1,318,289 of BQKN01000106.1, read as the reverse complement.
GGTGAAAGGGAACTAAAAAAGTTCAATTTGTAAGGAGGATGAGGATCGCTTGTGGAATGTCATAGGGGAGGATCTTTAGATATAGGTTGCATATCAGGATCAAAGTGACAGTCTCTGTAGTAGGGGATCAGCTGTTAAGGTAGAGGATCAGGAGTGACAGTATCATGCTGAGGTGGAGGATCAAGATTGATAGTATCATGTGAGTTAGTTGGTGGAGGATCATATGGATCATGATTAAGAAAAATGAGAGACTCTGGTGTAGATGGTGGAAGGGGAAATGGTGCTTCTGGTAAGGCATAATAAGGGAGATGCTCATAGAAGGTAACATGATTAGCGATATGCAACCTTTGAGCTTTAGAATCATAACAATGATAACCTTTGTGATTAGAACTATACCTAAGAAAAATACATAACTAACTACAACGCGAGTTTTCTGCGTTCATGAATGAAAAGATGAACAAAACATGTACAACAAAAAATGCGTAGTGAAGAATAACCAGGTTATTTTGCATAAAATTTATGAAATAAGGTAGTGACATTTAAAATAGATAAGGGTGTGATGTTAATTAAATAGACACTAGTAAGAATTGCTTCTCCCCAAAATTTAACTGGAGCAGAAGCAGATAGGAGGGATTATGCCGTTTCAAGGATATGATAATGATGTCTCTCAGCAACACAATTTTATTAATGAGTATAAGGACAACATGATTAAGACAAAGTACCTTGAGAGATAAGACTTATTTGAAGTGTATTCCCCTACCCTTCCCCCACCCATCCCCCCTACCCATGAATCTAATCGAAAATTTTTAATTTTTAAAAAATTGAGTGTCTACCATTTGGGTAAACTCTTTGTATTTGGAAAGAACATCAGATTTATTAGATTTCAGATAAATCTAAGTGTAGCAAGAGTAATCATCAATAAAACTAATATAATAATGATACCATGTTAAGAATGAAGTTTTTGGGAGAAAATAGACTAAATATGATGAATCAGTAGTAAAATGATGAGTTGTATCAGAATCCAAAATCCATGTTAAAGTAGATTTATCTGAAGGTGTGGTAAAAGTAGATGCAGCAGGAGATATTTCAAAAGAACTACCAGTAATATTCAAAGATTGAAACAATTTTTTAAATTGACATAGACAGTCATGATGATTGTTTGGTGGAAAATTTTGTAATAAGAAAATGATGAAAGAATTGTGTTTGATTTTATTCTCTCTAACTGCTTAGAAAAAGAATGATTACAACCCTCTCAATCTCGATTACAATTGGATTTTCTGATTACAAAAGAGAGGAGAATGATCTGGATTCTTCCCTTTGTTTAATTCTGGGTTCTTCACGATGACGATGGAGTACCTCCCTCGAATGCTCGCGTCGAGTTTGCTCTCCGTTGACGATCCGAACGTCTTGTTTCACTGGAACATGATCTTCTCCTCACAATTTGATGTTGTGGAGAACTTACGTGGTAAGCTTGAAAATAACTCTTAACGAGTTAATAACTCAGAGCGAGTTCTAGAAGAACTTGCAGAGCAAGTTTTAAAATCTGATCGAGTTAAGAAGAACTCTTAGAAAGAGTTCACAAACCAAGCCGAGTAATCTCAAAGGCTTCAATAAAAGCCTTCCAAGATGATTCAAGAGTTTCTTCAAGTCGCTGATCTCCAAAGCTCCTTGTTGCTGAAGTTGAAGATGGATGAAGGCCGATCTCCTTTTTATGACTTTCTCATGAAAAAGTCTAGCCCTTAACTCGGTTGAGTTTACTCCTATTTATAGGGGATTAAGGGGTGTAACCGCCCCCTTAATTCTCTCCTAAGTAGGGCTGAATGGGGTGTAACAACCCTCTTAAACTGCTCCCCAAATCATGGGGAAAACGGTTTTGAAACCGTTCAGTTGGTGCTTTGAACGAGTCAAACGCTGAAAAATAGCGTTCTAGGCCCGAACTCTGCGTTTTAGACCTGAAACGCAGAGTTGGGCCTGTTTTAGGCTGAAAACGCACAGGTCGCGTTGCGCAGAGATGAACTTTGTATTCTGGACCTGGGATGCAGAGTTGGGTTCTGCATGAACTCTGCGTTTTTGGACCTGGGACGTAGAGTTGGGCTCTATATGAACTCTGTGTTTTTGGACCTGGGACGCAGAGTTGGGCTCTGCATGAACTCTGCGTTTTTGGACCTGGGATGCAGAGTTAGGCTCTGCATGAACTCTGCGTTTTTGTCGTTGGATGCAGAGTTGAACTCTGCGTTTTAAGTCCATAAACTCTGTGTTTTGACTCTGTAATGCAGAGGCAAGCCTTAGGTAGGCTTGGCGAGCTTCAGGCTAAGTCCAATGTTCAAACGAAGTCTAGTCTTGCAGACGGACTTCAAAACATAACTTGCTACGAAGAACAGGTCATAACTTTCAAACCGTAAGTCAGAATTGAACGAATTATATATGAAAATCAGCTATCTCGACGAGATAGAGCCGACCAAACCTACCCCATAGGGTTTGGTTTGCTTCGTCAGTTTTACCAAATTCCTTACGGTTTGAGAGATATCTGCGTTTTGGTTTGAAGAGACCGTCGATTTGTAGTCTCTTTTGCTAGAGCGTTGCAAAGATCGTCACCTTGTAACCTTCGTCTTGGCTCCTTAAAAATATGAGAGTCGACAGATTGTAACTCCTGATGTTGATTGTAAAGGCTGTTGATTAGAGCTTTTATCAGTTGTTGTGAAGGTCTTCAGATTGTAACCTTCATCGATCTACGTGAAAGTCTTCAAATTGTAGCCTTCTGAAAGCCGTCAAATTGTAACTTCCATCATCGATGTTTGATGGGGATCATCTATCTGTTGTGATTTTTAGACAACCTACAATGATCAGTTGGAGCTTCTGATTTGGAGCTAGATGATGAGAAGTTAGAAACCACCGCCTATGAGGAATCATTAGGTCAACGCTGGTACAAACATCCGGTACGAGCTTCCTCAACATGTTTTGAAGTAATTACTCAACATCCTTTAGTGAAATAAGACTTTGTTTTGTGAACGTGACACATTTTGACTGTGAACTCTATGGAGTGGGATTCGATGGTCGAGAAAATTGCTTGTTAGTAGTAAGAATAGAACTCAAAGATGGTTGCTGAGATAAAGAGTGAAGTCTCGTCTCCTCAGCAAGAAGTTCAACAATAGCATTATCCAGTGTGGGACAATTTCACTAATGAACCAATAGTCCACAAAGAGATTCATATTCAGGACGAAGTCGCATGAGAAATTAAAACAGACATTATCGATCTTCATATGAATTGAAACTTTTGATTGATTCTATGTCAGTTATCTTCAAGCTGCTACCGTAAATCAAGCATATAAGTACAAAATTCATGAATGGATCTTTCATGTTGCTGTGCCAAAGTAACTTCTTAAAGTAGATGATATTCATGTACACCATCCTATTGAGTGTAGAAACCTTGGAGATGCATCCATAAAAATTTAGCGAAAATGCAATTAACTAGTTGCAGCCAAATGGTCAGTGTAACTGATTGAGTGAGAATGGTTGTTGCCTTATGTTCGTCTATAGTCCAAGCTTGAAGAGCTTTATTGTATGCATCATTAGAAATGCCTGTATTTTGATAGGAGGTACAAAAGATCCATCGACAGGTCCCCAAAAACCTCTATGCAAGAGGTGAAACTTGAGAGTAAACACTCATACATGATAGCTTGTTCCCTCAAGTTTGACATCAATTTGTTGATGATATGTATTTTCAGGTGTTGCTGAGATTTAAGGAGGCTTGGATGCCTAAATTTGAAGGAGGAGTGAATGCCTACGAGTTTGCAGATTAGATCAGATTAAATCAGATCTGGTTGGAAGTATGTTGTAATTGCACTAATTTCGTGTTTTGTGAAATCACAAGAGAGAAAATGGAAACAAATTCCCTTGTAGATGATTTGTGAAATCACGAAAGAGGAAAGGGGGAAAATCTCTTATGGGGCCCGTAAGATTAATTAGACTAAGATCAACAAGGTTCTGCTACCATGTTAAACTCAGAATATTGAGGAAATCTCACACACTTTTCATTAGGCTCTAGGCCAAATATATAGATATACAAACGGCTACTTCTCTGCACATAGTCAATGTGAGGCTAAACTAAGATTTAATACACACTAGTATTCACCTATACGTTAACAGTATTTGCATCTATTATAGGCAAATCTATATTAATGAGAAAGCAAAGCATATATGCAAAACATTAGAACATGGAACAAAACCAGTACACAATCATGCACTTGAATAAGTGAGGAGGTTATTGCGGAATGACCATGATCTATCGGATTTGAGATGCAAGCTTGGCAGGGTGGGGTATGGAGTGAACAAGATTGCTACTGGTTTTCACTAAAAACATAGAAAATACGGTGGAAAATATAAATTAAAAGCGATCAACAATAATTAACTATAAATATCAACCAACTAGAAACACACAAGATTTTAAAGTGGTTCAGATAATAATCCTACGTCCACTTTTTCTTTTCACAAAGAGACTTCCATACTATGTAAAGAGTTTTGCTGAATAACAAACCCAATTTAGTAGGCTTACGAGACTACACCCAAAAATCTACCCAAACTAGTTGTCTAACCTAACTCTTCACAATGAGTAGTAACACTTAGCTTAACTAGTGCCAATCCTCAATTCTAACGAGCTTGAATACGCTATAAAAACAAGTTTGAAGCAAAACCAAACAACCACAATTAAATCAAAGAAAATATGAAAGATCTTATAGTTCTTTTCTTAAACAAACTGTCCTTTGATGAATCTAAGTATAGCACAATGAAGAGCAATGTAGATGATGAATCCAATAGTAGCTCTCCTCGCTAAAATAATCCAAAGATATTGTGAGTGGTGAGTGAGAGTTTTTTGAGGATCTGGGAGTCAAAACATTTAATGAAATCTCTTTACTACTCAAAACCCTAGAGTTCTCCATTCTCTCTATCTCTTTCAATGATATATTATCCTCAATAGGTTAGGGAAATGATATTCTAAACGTGAAAGAATTTGGAGATCAAAGGAAGAATGAACGGCTGAGATTAAAACTTAAAACTATAATTAGTGGACTTTACCATTAATGGTGGCCCTCGACAATCAATGGGTTTCTGTACACCATTAATGGTTGAGATGGACCATCGATGATATGAAAAACTCTCTCTCGAGAATCACCAGTTTGTCACTGTAGGCGTCAAAAATTGCTTACGGGCTCTCGCACGTAGTTCGAAGCAGAGAGAAGATGATGAACATCACTATCCGAGTCACAGAAGCTTAATTGACATCGATGAGCATATGAAGCAAGTCAACGAACCGTGTGAAGTAACAAAACTGCAAAATAATGAAGATACGAACTAATTGGGAGCTATGCTCCGCTTACAAAAAATGAAGCACCTCTCTTGTCCCATCTACTCCATGTATGATTCAACCATGGGCGCTTGTAGATCTCCTCGTCGGCTTTCATATGCACTTTGAATAGCATAATTCCGAGTTTGGATGACAAAGATACAACAGAAACAAACGAGATGCGCAAAATAGTGCCCCGGACCCTAGCGGAGACACCGCACGTGTCTTGGCCGAGGCCAAGACACCTGAGGGCACCCGTGGTGTCTCGGCCTCGGGGTGTCTCTACCTTGGCCGAGACACCATGGGTGTCTCGGCCATGGCGAGACACCCTAAGTGTCTCGGCCATGGCCGAGACACTACGGGTGTCCGCAGACCCCAAAAAACCATTTTATGCAGTTTTGAGCCATTTTTCAATCATTAATCACCTGTATTTGTTTCAACTAATCTAACATTATCTAAGAACATGATAAAGTGGTTACAACTAAGGATAAGATCAAATCGTTCGTTCTTAATCCGAAAACATGGCTTCTAAAGCCTATAAATACAGCCCTAGGGCCTTCATTTACACAGATCTAGAATTCTTGAGCCTTGGTGAAGCCTTGCTAAATCAGAGACTGAGGAGCACGAATTTTAGAGAGGAGGAGGAGATCGGATTGAGTTCTTTGATATAAGGAAGAGGAGTTCGTCAGATCCATAGCCCGGTCCCTTTACTTGAGATCGTACCTAGCTGTGATATCGAGAAGAGTGGTTATCTCGCTGTTGCCGAGATAATTGCTTTGGTTTCTTGATTCCTTCACGTATTAACAAAACTCTGGATTGATCTGATCGTTCAGTGGTCCATGGATATTAACGTTCCTAGCACAGGCAAAGATCACACGCAAGCAGCGGATTATAAATGTCCGTTGTGTTTGTTTGAGAAGAGTTGTAATTTTTATTTTCATTGTGTAAGAGTCTTATAAAAAGACTATCTTTTTTGTTTTCATTCTAACGACTGAAGTTGTAATGAATACATCAATGAAGATATCAACTTTCACACCAAACAAGCTGGCGACCACAGTGGGAGCCAATGGCCCCACTGTCGAGACTGTCGTGCCACAGCCGTCGATCAAGATCCTCCTGGCTGAAGAGGTCAAATACGAGTTTGACCAATAAAAATTTGAGGAGTGCGTCTCCTCCTCCTCCTCTAGATCCGTCTTTCCTCGCAAGTACAGGAAGGTCTTCCCCTCCCGGAAGATCCGTTGGTCTTCAGATTTGAAGACCCAAGAAGGCGATCTCGCAGCTACCGCTGATGCAGTTGCACCTCGTAACGATCCGCCAGCGTCCGATGAAGCCAAAGCCGCAAATCCGGACAACGCCTCCATTAAGGAGTTGACTATTAAAGGCACATCAACTTTATCGAAGAGGGCTCGTCAGAGGTGCCGCCAACGTCTCACCCGCCAATTTGCTAAGGCTTTAGAGAAAGTGGATTGGCTCTGCTACCAAGTAGATTTAAAGTCCAGGAGACGCCAAATGGCTAAGCCATCACCACAGCAAGCTTCGGGAACCTCCTCCCAACTATCTACCAATGAATGAGTTTGTGTCTAACGGAACCGTTCCACTCTTGAGGAGCGCATTCAGAAGCATCGCACACTTCTTGCGCATGCCCAAATCCTTATGCGAAAAGTATAAGAAATGCAAAAGGAAGAGGCGGTTAAGAGATCGTCAAGATCCAAACAAGTTTGAATGCCAAAGGCCAAATCAGCGCCTAAGGCAAAAGCAGGTAACGTTGCTCCCCAGCCTTCGTCAATTTCGGATCCCTCTCTTCCTGCCACCACACCTTCGGTGAAACACTACGGTGATGTGGATCTCTCCAAATTTAGAATTCCTCTAAAGGATCGCCTTGGTCCTCTACCCGAAGATCAAGACAAAGCGCCTGTTAAGGAATGCTTGGGACCGCTGAAGGAACCTCGAGTAGCCATCCAGACAGGGGGTCGTACGTGAGCTCCTAACAAGCTAATTCCCGTAACCACCCGCTTGGGGGTGCGTGCATGAAACCAGGAGCTCGTTAAGATTTCACCCTCACACGGGTGTGATTCCAAACATGTGACTCCTGCTAACACTAATAAAGCGTTATATATTCAGAAGAAGACACGTCGAACATGTGACAGAGTCACACCTAAAGAATCATGTAAACAACCGATAAGTTGTTCCAGCCATAATGCCGATAAGTTGTACTATTAGGCTGGGGGTAAGTCTCAAAAGAGGAATACCCCAGAAACACACTCTCATTGTCCATTGAGAGATTTATCAGGGTAGTATTATCAGCGTGTAGCTGTCCCAAGACTGCTCCACAGAGGGTCTCCGTATTCCAAAGGCTTTCCTCTGAAGCATCAAATACTAAGCCAAGACATTTCTGTAAGAAACGATCAGCCGTTCAAGATGAAGAATTTCCAAAAGTCACAATTAACATGGCTGATAGAGGAAAGTTAACTCGACCTTCTAGTTCTGACCCTCTCATATCTTATCGCCTAACCCGGTTGCGATCGGGAATCATTAAACAAAGGGATTATCAGAGAATGTAGAGGGGATTATCCTCGGATGATGAAGCATCAGATACTAACTCTAGAATCACTTCTGATAATACGGTATCCAGCCCAGGATAATCCTGCAACGCACTTATGATCAGTACCGAGCAAATGGCCAAAATCATTGAGAATGCTTTGGCTAAGCAAAAAGAGAACTTCAAGTTTGAATTGGAAATGACCATGATGCGAATGAAGAAAGAGCATGATCAACAGATTCGGGCTCTGTGATACGAGTCGCCGTGCGAGCACCTTTGATCGCGAAATTATCAAAGGTGGGTTGAGAAGAAAATAACAAGAATACAAGAACAATTCAGTGGTGACGAAGGAAAATACCTTCTCTAGATTATGAGAATAAAATAGTTTACAATCTCTCAAAATCTCACTAGAATTGAAGAACAATCTCTCTCAATTCTCAAATACAATCTAATCTTTCTTGATTGCTTTCTCCTTTTTTTTTAAAACCCTAAAACAATCCCTTATAGAGGTATAAAAACGTGGATGGTAAAGTGATAAATAACCAAGTCCAAACCCCACATGAATTCGTGCAAACAAAAACCCAAACAAACCAGGAAACTGTCAATGAGTCGACTCATAAACATGCATGAGTCGACTCATGCCAAGTGAGTCAACTATTAATGAGGTGAGTCGACTCATCAGAAACTTTCGACAAAACGAATAGGTTTCGTGAGTCAACTCATGACAGGCATGAGTCGACTCAACCTGATGAGTCGACTCATGTAAATGTATGAGTCGACTCAAGGGCTAAAAACTGGATGCTTCGATTCTTCGATTCGCCGTCTCGTTTTACGCTTCAACCTACATTCCATTGTGTTGTTTTACACCTCTATTCTTAAGTTACCATGAGAATCATCTATCTTAAAGCTTCCATGAGGATCGCTAAGTTCCAAAAAGAAGATACACCTGTATCATGGCTCACCCTATAGGAACTTGAAGTCCCGTTCAAGTTAGAACTTCAGCTGAGGAAACTCGTGAGCTCCTTTTTCCCTGTTGAACCACTTAGCCTTGCTAGGAACCTGACCTTAATGTCTAATGAGAAATGACTCCTTCGTCCCCCACCTCGTCATGGTCGTCTTCCGCTCCAAAATACAATCTTCCTTCAACGGCTCCTCTCTATCAAACCACAAGTCTTTAACATGCGGCAAGATCACCTTGTCATCACCTTCATCATCCAGCAATAGAGGCTCGAACAACTTCAAATACTCGACATTGATCACCAAATACAAGCCTAAGTAAGGTGGCAAATCTAGCCTGAAGGCATTGTCACTAATCTGATCGAGAATTCGAAACAGACCATAACGTATAGGTGTCAACTTCTTCCCTTCTCCCTTTAGCCTCTCCTTACTCAATTTCAGCCATACCATGTCGCCTATGCTAAAGTTACAAGGAACCCGATGCTGATCATGCTTCGCCTTATACTTAGCTTGTGATTTCTTCAATTGAGCTTCAACCGTGGCATGAATATGTGCAATCTTCTCTAGAAATCGCTAAGCATGTTGTCTCTCACTCCCTTCCTTGCCATCGGCCGTAGCTTCACTGGAAAACATGAGATCAAACGGACTCGGAGGTAAAAACCCATAACAAGTCTCAAACGGTGACTTTCCTGAAGATCCATGAATAGCCCAATGCAAACTGAAGATATAGTACGCTCTCATCCTAAGTCTTGGAATGCTTGGAATTGTATCCTCTCAACATATGTACCATAGTCCGATTAACTACCTCTGTTTGTCCGTCGATTTATGGATGAAAGGTCGTGCTCTTCTTCAACCTAGTGTCCATCAAGATCCACAAAGAATCCCAAAAGTTTTTGAGAAATCGGCTATCTTGATCTGAAATAATCGAATTCGACAACCCAAAGTGCTTCCACACATGCTCAAAGAACAATTGCACCGCACCCGCTCCCGTCATGGTCTTCTTACAAGGAATCAAGATGACCATCTTGCTGAACCGATTCACCACAATGAACAAATAATCATTCCCACGCTTAGTCGTCGGCAATCCTCCTAAGAAATCCATAGAAATACTCTCCTACGGTCTCGACGGTACCGGCAATGGTAGATACAATCCCCTTTTCCTATTAGAAGGCTTCGATATGCAACATAGCTTACACCCTCCAACATACTTAGTGATATCCTCTAACATCTTCGGCCAAAAGACATGGCGCCGTAGATTGAGAAGCGACTTCTGAATCCCAAAATGACCTTGCACACATGATGTATGGACTTCTTGAATCCACTGTAATCGGTCGCTATCTTCCGGAATGCATAGCGACGTCCCTCGATACAACAAATGATCTGCACCAATATCAAACTCCCCCTTTCGACCAGCCTTCGCCTGCTCGAACACATTACTAAAATCTTGGCTGGATGTGTACATCTGTACATACTCTAAAGGAACCAAGGGCTGAATCCATGTCGCCACCAAGAGAGCTTTCACCGGTGGGCGAGATAACATATCTGCTAACTTGTTCATCGTCCCCTTCTTATACCTAATGATGATATTGAACACCATCAAATAGGACATCCACTTCATATGTCGTGCCTGCTGTAGCTTCGTCTGGGCATGTAAAAATTCCAATAGCTTGTGATCTGAGTGCACAACCACCTCCTTTCCCAACAAATACACCCACAAATACTTGATTACTTGATAAAGTGCATAAAACTCTTTGTCATAGGTGGGGTAGTTCTGAATAGCACCCGTAAACATTTCTGAATGGTACTCCACCGGCTTCCCATCCTGAATCAACACAGCGCCCATAGCATAACTAGAATCATCGGTCTCTACCTCGAAGGTCCTCTGTAAATTCGGCAATGCCAATACCGGTGCCTCCGAGATCTTCCTCTTTAATAACTAAAAAGCTTCCTCATACGTCCTCCCCCACTCAAATTGAACCTTCGCCTTCGTAAGGCTATGCAAAGGTGCCGCATAAGTCGAGAAATATCGAATGAACTTGCGCAAATACTGGCAAGCCCCCATGAAGCTTCTCACCTCCGTCACTGTCGTAGGTGTCGGCCACTTTGTGATCATCGCCACCTTGCTTGGATTTATCCTCCACTGGCCTTTCCCCACGATGAACCTGAGATACACTAACTCATCCTTCCCGAATTTGCACTTCTTCCCGTTAAGATTTAGCTGTCTATTCTATAGCACTTCAAACACCTTCTCGACATGAACAAGATGCTCCTCCCAGGTCCTGCTGTACACCAAGATATCATCGAGGTAAACTATCACAAAATCCTCTATAAAGGGTCACAACAAATCATTCATAAGTCTCATAAAGGTAGCCGGAGCATTGCACAATCCAAACGGAATCACCAACCACTCGAACATGCCCTACTTGGTTTTGAACGCAATCTTCCAAGTGTCATCCTCCCGAATCCTCACATGATGGAAACCAAACTTCAAATCCAGCTTCATGAAAAACCTTGCTCCTTCCAACTGGTCCATAAGATCATCAATCCAAGATAATGGGTATCGATTCTTGATGGTTATCTTGTTGAGCGCCCGGTAATCCATGTACATGCGCCAGCCTCCATCCTTTTTGGGCACCAACAACACTGGTGACCCGTAAGGGGAACAACTCAGCACAATCACTCCTGTCTCTAAGAGCCCCTGAACCTGCCTCTTGATCTCCTCAGACTTCTCTATAGATGTACGGTATAGACCTATATTCGGCAAAGAACCCTCGCCGGTCAACATAATTTCATGCTCTACATCTCGTTGTGGTGGTAGTCCCGTGATCTCCGAAAACAAGTCCACGTACTTGGGCTTCAACCTATCAAGATCTCCCTCCTGAAACTTGCTCAAGGTAGTCAAGCATATCCTACTCAGCTGCTCCTCATAAGGCCTAATGACTAACAATACAAACCTCTTGCTCACATTCACTAGCCTATTTGCCTGAGTCACTATCACTAAACTCGTCTCCAGTGGAAGAGATGCCGAGCGAAAGATGAATTGCTCGCCATCTTTGGTGAACGTATACTTCTAGACTCGCCCATCATAGACCGCAAACCTATCCCATAAATAAGAATTGCCCAGTATTACTTGGCAAACATCTAACAGAACGACGTCACATGTGACCTCATCAATATACGACTCGTGGAGTGCAAATCTGAAAGTACATTGATTGACCACACTCAATCCCGCCTCCTTCTGAATCCACCCTAAAGGATAGGGTTTTGGATGTTTAACCATCTTCAATCCCAGTTTCTGAACCAAGGTCTCAGATATCAAATTCTTCTGACTTCCTGGATCCACTATGGCATCAACCAAGCTGGTCTTGACCTGCAATTTCAAAACAAAGAGTTTCTCCCTTGGGTCTTCGTCCTTAGTCGTGGTCTGCTTCCTCGCCATAAGGTTGAGACTGTTATTAGGTTCTGTCATCCTGGGAACTTCCTTCGGACCCTAAGCTCCTACATCTATCTTATTCTCCTCCTTTTTCTTCAATCCTTTTGGTTTCAGATGAGGATACTTCTCCCAACAACGATCAGCTACTTGCCCAGCCTGTTTGCAGTGATTGCATGTCAATCCTGCCTTCCCCGAATCACCCTTCTTCTTCTCTTCCTTAGGCTGAGAGCCACTAGACTTGCCTCCCGTCTGTTTGGAGTCTTCCTTCGTTTTGTTGCCCTTCTTTTGCCTGCCCTCAATGGCAATGACCTTTACCCTCGCTTCTGCCATGGACTCGACTGTGAACAACTTCATCTCCTTTCAGATATATTCATTCAGACCCGCCATATACTTTATAAAGATGGAATATTCTTCCGTCGTGATGTTGAGAATCATCGCCCGCTGCTGGAACTCCATCGTATATTCTTGAACAGTATGGTTAAACCTTTGGCACAATCCGTACCACTTATACCAACGCTCCTCAAGGAACCCTACTGGGTAGAACTGCTTCCTCAGTAGCTCCTTGAATTTGTTCCACGACACCGCCTTTCGTTCTTGATTGCAATAGGATTTCCACCATGTCAATGCATGCCCCGAAAGCTTCAAAGTCGCGAACACAAGCTTCTCCTTGGATGAATATCCGTAGAGGGTAAAATACGTCTCCATCTGCTAGATCTAATCATCAAGCCTCTCGACGTTGACACTCCCATCATAAATAGGAATCTCTACCTTAAAGGCTATCTTCAAATTCTAACCCTTACCCCCTTGATGCGGAACAGTTTTGACAATCTCGGCCTCCCTATCAGAATCAGATTCCTTGCTTTCTCCATCATACACCATAAGTTTCTTCTTGTCTTTCGAAAAAGATTCCTCCTTTTTGTCCTTTTCTTGGAAGATATTAACGAGTTGTGTGAAAGTCGAACTCATTGTCTCCATCTGTTTCTCCAATGCATCTAGTCTCGCTGAACTATCTCCTTCAGTCATCTTCTTCTTCCTTAATTTTTGGACTCCTTCCAATGAAATAAGGATCTCACTTAGCTTCTTATATTGCGATCGAATCAGGATCATACACATGATGCCCCTTCAGAGGATCTGATCGCTCTAATACCAACTTGATATGAGTCACCGTGTGAGCACATTTGATCGTGGAATTATCAAAGGTGGGTTGAGAAGAAAATAACAAGAACACAAGAACAATTTAGTCATGGCGAATGAAAATACATTCTCTAGATTATGAGAATAAAATAGTTTACAATCTCTCACAATCTCACTAGAATTGAAAAACAATCTCTCTCAATTATCAAATACAATCTAATCTCTCTTGATTGCTTTCTCCTCTTTTTTTAAAACCCTAAAACAATCCCTTATATAGGTGTAACAATGTGGATGGTAAAGTGGTAAATAACCAAGTCCAAACCCCACAGGAATTCATGCAAACAGAAAACCAAACGAACCAGGAAACCGTCGATGAGTCGACTCATAAACATGCATGAGTCGACTCATGCCAAGTGAGTCGACTCATGATGAGGTGAGTCGACTCATTAGAAACTTTTGACAAAATGGCTGGGTTTCGTGAGTCGACTCATGACAGGCATGAGTCGACTCAACTTGATGAGTCGACTCATGTACATGTATGAGTCGATTCATGGGCTAAAAACTGGATGCTTAGATTTTTCGATTTACCATCTCGTTCTACGCTTTAACCTACATTCCACTGTATTGTTTTACACATCTATTCTTAAGTTACCATGAGAATCATCTATCCTTAAGCTCTTATGAGGATCGCTAAGTTTCGAAGAGAAGATACACCCGTATCACTCTGTCCAATTAACTTGGTGAATCAAGCCGTCATAATATTGCTAACCAAGTAGGTGATGATTCAGATGTGAACGAACACCTCGATGAAGACAACCCTCCGACTGACCAAAACACTAGGGGTAGCCCTACTGAAGATAACAACGCTGGGGGTGGTCCCACTAAAGATGACAATGCCGGGGGTGGCCACGTTGTTCCACTCAGAAATCGTCCAAAACATGATACAGATGAGGACGAAAAGATGAAAGACCTCGAGAGCAAAAGCAACGCTCTGATGTCTACTCCAGAGGTGAAGAAGATAGGTATTCCGTGTCCTTATCCAAGAGAGTGGGAGTCGATCCTGTATCCAACGAAGTTTAACCTGATCAACTTCACGCCATTCGACGGGAAGGGCTCGCCCACTCAGCATCTGATCTATTTCAAGTCCCACTTGGGCATGATCTCAGGCAATGAAGCCTTGATAGTTCGATCATTCGTTAGCACCCTTCGCAGGCCTATCTTCGATTGGTACCGCCGTTTCAAGCTAGGAAGCATCAACAGCTGGGACGACATGGAGAGCTTATTCCTCGACAATTTCTTTGATGATGACGCCAAGATATCAATCAAAATTCTCTTCAAGGAGAAACATGAAGATGAAGAAACGGTCGACGACTTCATCAAGTGCTTCCGAAATAAGTTAATAAATTGTTGAGATCCAGTCACAGAGGACTTCATCCTCCAAACTTATCATAACAACCTTTCCATTGATATATTTGAAGTTATGGGAGTAGCACTATCCAAGACTTGGAAAGAGTTGAAGGTACGTGGAGAGTAGACTGAACGCTTTCTACGAAGGAAGAAAGCTGATAGAAGCCAACCGACGGCTAACCCTCTGAACTCAAGCTTCGCCTCCCGTGGTAAGGGAAAGACACCTGCAGCAGCTATTGATATTAATCAGACATCACAACAGAAACCCCGAAGATAGGAAAAGACTTCAAATCCGAGACTCCAAAAAGAGTACTCTTTCAAGGACGAAGACGTTCCAGCCATTTTCGAATCCCTCCTTGAAAACAACAAGATCAAGCTATCGCCAATCGCAAGTCAGGATGAAGCTGACAATACTTCGGATCTAAAGTACTATGTGTACCACAGGAGGATCCTTCTGTAAAACCCCGAAATCTTTTTATAATAAAATATGTGAATTAATAGTAGTAAATATTTCTTTTGTGATAAATAATCCTATAGATATATGATGTACATGTTTATCAGTGTTTGGGAACCCATTAAGTGTTTATATGTAAGAGGAATCGTGTGAAATGACCAGAGCAGTGTATGCCCAGCAGCAGGCATCTTACTGCTACGCGGTCGACCGGGCCGGTCGACCGTGGTGGTCGACCGCGTCGGTCGACTGCACAGCGGTCAGATAGTTTCCAGGTTTGGTTTTCTTTTACGGATTTTGTTTTGGTCTTTTGGGTTTCGGGTCGGGTTAGGGAATTAGTTTATATACTAATTCAACCCAGGAGAGCCTCTCTTCATCTCAGACTTAAAACCCTAGCCCCCACCTCTCTGATCTCAAAACCCTAGCTGGATCTGGCGATTTGAGGAGTTCGGAGGATTTTCAGGGGATTTTCGCAGATTAGATCGAAGGAGGATCATCTTCAGGGCAGTTGTCAGCATCTAAGGTGAGTATCATCTCGCCCAATCCCTCACCCCTATTTTATATGATTTTCTTTTGGATTTTTATGAGTTTTGAGGAGCCAAAATGGTATTTTTGTATAACAATGAACTCTCTATAACATGGTTAACAGGAATCAGAGGTTTCAGTTTATAAAAAATTCACCAGCGTTCTGTTTTATAAAGATCTAGATCTGAAAATTTCCTAAACAAGAGTTAAATCATTTTTTTACAAGCTATTAAAAACTCATGTTCGAGAGTTTGCCTGGATTATCTGACTTTGGTTTTTAGTCTTACTATGTATTCATGCATGATAGAAGACCTGAGGGTACAAAATGTGAATACACACACTAATTTGATTGTGGAGTGATATAGGTAAATTCCACTATGTATCTCAGTGATGTTTTCACCATTTTTTAGTCCTCGTGTTGGACTATAATCCATAGAAGTCCTCGTGTTGGACTATAATCCACTTGAGTCCTCGTGTTGGACATTTGCCACTTACTCCATGTGTTTGGAAATCGTAGTATCTAGTTCCTATGTCGGACATATTTCTTAACCCTGAATATGACTTTCTCACAGAAGATCACGACATGACACTTATGCAGATTTTGACATGCCGTTCATGTAAGCTATAACATGATATTCATGTAGGCTATGACATGATACTGTACTTATGTTCTGAGATTAGTTGTATTTCTTTTATTATTGTTCCTGCACTAGAACTTCGGGTTTGGTGGTTAGAAGTTTACAATTTGAGATATAAGGTATATACATGAGGGTTTCCTTGTTTGGATTATTTCGCTCGACGTACCTATGCTCGTGTTGTAAATTTCTAAATACTAAAACCATGTTTTGTTTAAGACTTATGTTGTGAAACTTATTAGGTATTAACTATATTTTCATATACTACGAGCCCTGTTCCCTTGGGGTTGGTTGTGATGTTACTCGCTAGCGCTTTGACGCTCGTTGTCCCTCCCCATTTCAGGTAATGAGTCAGGAGCCCGGAGAGTCGCAGGTTGAGGGCGACACACCTTAGTGTCAGCTGTTTAGTTATACTTATGATGGAGCTCCACTATAGATTATGTAGACAGTTGAGAGTGTTGTTCTAGAAGTTGTAAAGGCGGTGTGCCTTATTTTCTTCTTGTCAGATATTTGTACTTGAGATCTGTTGACTACTCCAGTTTATTTATTCAGACATTGACTATGTATTTCCATTTGTTGGATGATGAGATATTTATTTGATTATTACTCTTTCATCAGCCCTTCGTGTATTATCTTTTACTTGCTTTTGTACCTACACCTGTTATTGACTCTACTAGATAGATATTAATTGTGATGGTGAAATATGTTATTGTACGGTGTGGTGTATGGCAGGTTTGACATTCTTGGTTTCACCTTGGACTGCAGCCTTGTGTGAACCCAGGGGCGTCATAGTTGGTATCAGAGCTCTAGTTCTAGTATCCTTAGGATCATCCTGTGTCGAATCGTGGAGCTAGGATAAAGTTTCTTAGGATTCATGTATAGAGTCCGCAAGGATTTCCTAGTATGAGTGAGGATGATATATGCGTATATCTCAAAAATTAAAAAAAAAATTTATGACAACTATTTTTGAATAAGTTTAAAGTAATTGTGCAAATACTATATGTTGTGAAAATTGTATTGTGATACGCTATTTATAAAGTTCTATTTTGACTCATGAACTTTTATTTTTCTTACCATCAGAGAGAGAGATGGCAGGACGTGGTAGACCTCGTACAAGGAGGGCTAGTCAGGCGGAGTCACAGCAGACTCCATTAGAGCAGCAGTCAGCTCAGCCCGAGCAGGAGCAGGCACCACCAGAGCCGCAACAGACTCCTCAGTATTTGGTGGATCTCATAGCTCCACTTATTGCCAGAATGATAGCCATTGAAGAGTTGGTGATGACTCACATAGCACCACGAACACCACCACCACCGGTAGCTCAGCAGCAGGGGATACCTGCCGTTCCTGTCAGAGAGAGACCCCCAGAGGTCACACCTGCAGCCATCCCTCTAGCAGTCCCAGACAGAGCCACAGAGCAGGAGGCTTGGCTCCGTATGGTGGAGAGGTACCAGAAGATGAGGGCACCAGAGTTCCAGGGGTCACCAGACCCTCTTGCAGCCCATAAGTGGAAGGAGGATGTGAGCAATATCCTCGACATACTCGGTGTAGATTCAGTCCAGAAGCAGAGACTGGCATCCTACAGCCTGAAGGGAGATGCCGGGAGGTGGTACCGACTCCAGTTTACTCCAGAACAGAGGCTGACCCTCACGTGGGAGGACTTCATATACTTCTTCGATGGGCAGTACATTTCTTCCGTAGCACGGACGGGGAAAGAGCTTGAGTTGTCCCGGTTGACTCAGGGGGACATGACAATTGTAGATTTTGAGAGCAGATTCATGGAGTTGCTACATTTCACAGGCATGTGGCAGACGGGAGAGCGTCAGGCTTAGATGTTCTTAGCTGGGCTTCGCCCTAATCTCCGACGGTACCTCGTGTCGAGGAGATTTTATTCAGTCAGGGAGATAGCTGAGGCTGCCACTTCTCAGGAGATCGAGACCACTATGTTCCAGAAGGATAAGGAAGGGAAGGCCAACACAGGACAGAGCAGCGACAAGGGAAAGAACAAGAGATCTTTTTCTGGACATCAGCAGCAGCATCAGGGACCTTATAAAAGGGGACCCGAGCAGGATCAGAGAGCGCATCAGTAGCGTAAGTTCCAGGGATCCTGTTTTAACTGTCACAAGGTCGGGCATAAGGCATCGGAGTGCCGTAGCACACCAGCAGGAGCCCAGTAGGGCAAAGGTCCGAACCAGCAGCAGCAGCAGCGCCAGCAGGGCGGAGGTCAGGGCCAGCAGAACAGGCTTGAGGCACCGCCAGCAGCTCAGAGGACTGAGGGACAGATTCGGGCAGTTCATGATGTTCCTCAGGGGCAGATTATCCCATATTCTCCACCACCATCAGCAGAGCAGTCTTCAGCCACGGGCAGAGTATATGCAGTAGTTCCCCGTGATCATGGAGCCAGCGGAGCCGTAGTGGAGGGTACGTTCTTTGTGAACTCTCTTCCCGCCCGTATTCTTTTCGATTCAGGAGCTTCGCATTCCTTCATCTCGCATGCATTTATGACTAGACTCCAGCTCGTAGCTCAGCCTCTAGATACCCATTTATCTGTTTCCACCCCTTTAGGTGAGGTATTGTTTCTGGAGAGCGTTTGTAGGAGGTGTACCGTCAGTCTAGACAAGTCGGAGTTCATAGTGGATTTGATAGTGTTGTATATGTCCGAGTTCGATGTCATCCTTGGTATGGATTGGTTGTCTTCCTACCATATTAGTATTGACTGCTTTACGAAGACAATCAAGTTGCGAGCGTCTGATGGGTCCGAGATGATTGTAGCCACCTCTCAGGGCAACCGATTTGCAGAGTCATTTCTAGCGTACATCGAGGAGGTGATGCGACGGGATCAGGGAACTGAGTTATTGGAGACTAGAGTTGTTTCGGATTATCAGGATGTCTTTCAGGACATACCTGGGTTACCTCCTGTGAGAGAGGTTGAGTTCTGTATTGAGTTGCAGCCAGGCACAGCCCCGATATCCCGCGCACCCTATCGCATGGCACCAGCTGAGATGAGGGAGCTTCAGACCCAGTTGGACGAGTTGTTAGCTCAGGGTTTTATTCGCCGGAGTCATTCTCCGTTGGGCGCGTCGGTCCTCTTCGTGAAGAAGAAGGATGGTAGTATGAGGTTATGCATAGATTATAGAGAGTTGAACAAGGTCACTATCCGGAATAGGTACCCACTACCTAGGATTGATGACTTGTTTGACCAGTTACAGGGGGCACAGTATTTTTCGAAGATTGATCTTCGTTCTGGCTATCATCAGCTACGGGTTCGGGAGATGGATATTCCCAAGACCGCCTTTCTTACCCGATATGGGTCCTTCGAGTTCTTGGTCATACCATTTGGGTTGACCAATGCACCCGCGGTATTCATGGATTTGATGAACCGGATTTTCCGTCCTTTCTTAGATCAGTTTGTGATCATCTTCATCGATGATATACTCATTTACTCGAGATCGGAGGCAGATCATGAGGAGCATCTACAGATAGCGTTGAGGACCCTTCAGGAGCACCAGTTGTATGCTAAGTTCAGCAAGTGTGAGTTTTGGCTTTCAGAAGTCAGATTTCTTGGCCATGTTATCAGTCGAGAGGGTATAGCAGTGGATCCGGCTAAGGTCACGACAGTTCTTGATTGGGAGCCACCGAAAACAGTGTCAGAGATTCGCAGTTTTTTGGGTTTAGCTGGATATTACAGGAAGTTTATTCAGGACTTCTCGAAGATTGCGACGCTGATTACACGCCTTACGAAGAAGGGTGTACAGTTTATATGGAGCGTGGAGTGCCAAAAGGCCTTTGATATTTTAAGGGAAAATTGACTATAGCGCCAGTTCTGACTATTCCGAGCAGCGACAGGACATTCGTTGTGTATACAGATGCATCATTGGCAGGCATAGGAGGCGTATTGATGCAGACTCAGAGGGTAGTAGCATATATCTCACGGTAGTTGAGGGTGCATGAGCAGAACTATCCCACTCATGACTTGGAGTTAGCAGCAGTGGTGTTTGTATTGAAGTCATGGAGGCACTACTTGTATGGAGTGCAGTTTGAGCTATTCACAGACCATCAGAGTCTGAAGTATCTCTTTTCTCAGAAGGAACTCAATCAGAGGCAGAGGAGGTGGATTGAGTTTATCAAGGACTATGAGTTCGCGATTCAGTATCATCTAGGGAAGGCGAACGTCATAGCAGATGCTTTGAGTAGGAAGCGTCGACATCGGGTTGCGGCTTTGAGGTGTTCATTGTATAGAGATCTTATCACTCTTAGCCAGTTTGACTTCAGACCTGAGGTTGGTGGTACCAATGCATTCTTAGGGGCTATGTCAGTGCAGCCATCTTGGAGTGACAGGGTTGTCAGAGCACAGTTGGAAGACTCTTGGATTCAAACCCATAAGGGGGAGATTTCCAAAGAGCCTAAGACGGATTGGACCATTGGAGCAGATGGAGGATTGCGGATGAAGGGAAGATTGGTTATGCCAGCCAGTGCAGAGCTGAAGAGGGAGTTATTTGATGAGGCGTACCGTACTCGGTACACAGTACATCCAGGGACTACCAAGATGTACAAAGACCTGAAGAGGCATTTCTGGTGGAGTGGTATGCGGAGAGAGATTACAGACTATGTGGCTAGATGTTTTACCTATTAGCAGGTGAAGGCAGAGCATCAGAGATCGGTAGGAACACTTCAGCCTTTACCCATCCCAGAGTGGAAGTGGGCAGATATTTCTATGGATTTTATTGTGGGGTTGCCAAAGTCGAAGAAGGGGAATGATTATATGTGGGTGATAGTGGACCGATTAACGAAGTCAGCACATTTCATTCCGGTAAGGACCACTTATACCGCTGAGACTTATGCGAGGATCTTCATTCGGGAGATAGTTCGACTTCACGGAGTACCGGACACGATTGTGTCGGATCGAGGATCGGTTTTCACTTCACATTTTTGGAGGAGTTTCCAGGACTCATTTAGCAGCACGCTGTCTTATAGCAGTGTATTCCACCCCCAGACGGATGGCCAGACAGAGAAGGTGAATCAGGTATTGGAGGACATGTTGTGGGCATGTGTCATTGACTTCCAAGGCAGTTGGGAGGACCATATTCCACTAGTAGAGTTCGCTTATAACAATAGTTATCAAGCGACGATCGGTATGGCCCCGTATTAAGCGTTGTACGGGAGACCTTGTAGGTCACCGATATGTTGGGCCGAGCCGGAGGACAGCTTGATGCTTGGCCAGAGCTAGTGAGGCAGACTACTGAGAATGTAGCTTTGATCAGGGAGCGGATTCTAGCCGCTCAGAGTCGGCAGAAGAGCTATGCAGATAAGAGGCGGAGACCACTAGAGTTTCAGATTGGAGATTTGGTTATGCTTAAGGTATCGCCTATGAAAGGCGTGCAGCGATTCGGGAGGCGAGGGAAGCTTGCATCGAGATATATTGGCCCTTTTCAGATTCTAGAGCGCATTGGAGCTGTGTCATACAGACTAGATCTTCCAGCATCGATGTCTAGTATACACAATGTATTTCATATTTCTATGCTCAAGAAACACTTGCATGATGAGGAACAGCAGCGAGTATTGGATGCACCAGAGATTAAGCTTCAGGAGGATTTGACTACTATTGAGATTCCGGTTCGTATTCTTGCCAGAGAGGACAAGAGGCTTAGAAACAAGGTAATTCCCTTGGTGAAAGTTCAGTAGAACCGAGGAGGCATTGAGGAGATTTCTTGGGAGCTCGAAGAGGACATGCGTCGTGACTACCCACATTTGGTTGAGCAGGTAAATTAATTCTTATTATGATTATATATCTTAACTTATATGTATATCTTTGGTTATGTTTACATTTAACGCTAGAATGAGGATACTTTCGCTCAATTTTTAATCTTTTAGAACACATGGTATACGTATGGGGGGTTCCTTGTTTGGATTTTTCGCCCGATGTACTAGTTCCACTAAATTAGGATTTGAACGAGAATATTATCATTTTAGATCGTTAAGTGTAAATATCTCTATAAGGTTATCTAGGAGTTCATATTTCAAGATTCGTATGATTTCCGAATTTCGAGGACGAAATTCTTTTAAGGGGGGAAGAATGTAAAACCCCGAAATCTTTTTATAATGAAATATGTGAATTAATAGTAATAAATATTTCTTTTGTGATAAATAATCCTATAGATATAAGATGTACATGTTTATTAGTGTTTGGGAACCCATTAAGTGTTTATATGTGAGAGGAATCGTGTGAAATGACCAGAGTAGTGTATGCCCAGCAGCAGGCATCTTACTGCTACGCGGTCGATCGGGCCGGTCGACCGTGGCGGTCGACCGCGTCGGTCGGCGGTCAGATAGTTTCCAGGTTTGGTTTTCTTTTACGGATTTTGTTTTGGTCTTTTGGGTTTCGGGTCGGGTTAGGGAATTAGTTTATATACTAATTCAACCCAAGAGAGCCTCTCTTCATCTCAGACTTAAAACCCTAGCCCCCACCTCTCTGATCTCAAAACCCTAGCTGGATCTGGCGATTTGAGGAGTTCGGAGGATTTTCAGGGGATTTTCGCAGATTAGATCGAAGGAGGATCATCTTCAGGGCAGTTGTCAGCATCTAAGGCGAGTATCATCTCGCCCAATCCCTCACCCCTGTTTTATATGATTTTCTTTTGGATTTTTATGAGTTTTGAGGAGCCAAAATGGTATTTTTGTATAACAATGAGCTCTCTATAACATGGTTAACAGGAATCAGAGGTTTCAGTTTATAAAAATTTCACCAGCGTTCTGTTTTATAAAGATCTAGATCTGAAAATTTCCTAAACAAGAGTTAAATCATTTTTTTACAAGCTATTAAAACGTTTTTGGTTTGTTACTCATGGATTTTAGAATATTAAAAAGGTAGATTTTAAACTTTGGATTGGTTGTTTATCTTCAGTATGATTTTTTTGAATCATTAAAGCCCTTGCTATCATAGAATAACAAATCTTTGTTTCAGGTTTCGAGCTGACAGAAAACCCAGATTTGGGTTTCTGTCCGCTTGGCGGTCGACCGGAGCGGTCGACCGCTGAGCTCGTTTTAGGGCTGCGGTCAACCGCAATGTCATTCCGGTCGACCGCGACGTTCTGTCGGTCGACCGCGAAGCCGCAGCGGTCGACCGCCAGTCACGTATCAGAGTGTGGTCGACCGCCGAACTATCTGTTGCAAATTCCTGTTTTGTGTATTTTTGAGTATTTTTACTCATGTTCGAGAGTTTGCCTGGATTATCTGACTTTGGTTTTTAGTCTTACTATGTATTCATGCATGATAGAAGACCTGAGGGTACAAAATGTGAATACACACACTAATTTGATTGTGGAGTGATATAGGTAAATTCCACTATGTATCTCAGTGATGTTTTCACCATTTCTCAGTCCTCGTGTTGGACTATAATCCATAGAAGTCCTCGTGTTGGACTATAATCCACTTGAGTCCTCGTGTTGGACATTTGCCACTTACTCCATGTGTTTGGAAATCGTAGTATCTAGTTCCTATGTCGGACATATTTCTTAACCCTGAATATGACTTTCTCACAGAAGATCACGACATGACACTTATGCAGATTTTGACATGCCGTTCATGTAAGCTATAACATGATATTCATGTACACTATGACATGGTACTGTACTTATGTTCTGAGATTAGTTGTATTTCTTTTATTATTGTTCCTGCACTAGAACTTCGGGTTTGGTGGTTAGAAGTTTACAATTTGAGATATAAGGTATATACATGAGGGTTTCCTTGTTTGGATTATTTCGCTCGACGTACCTATGCTCGTGTTGTAAATTTCTAAATACTAAAACCCCGTTTTGTTTAAGACTTATGTTGTGAGACTTATTATGTATTAACTATATTTTCATATACTATGAGCCCTGTTCCCTTGGGGTTGGTTGTGATGTTACTCGCTAGCGCTTTGACGCTCGTTGTCCCTCCCCATTTCAGGTAACGAGTCAGGAGCCCGGAGAGTCGCAGGTTAAGGGCGACACACCTTAGTGTCAGCTGTTTAGTTATACTTATGATGGAGCTCCACTATAGATTATGTAGACAGTTGAGAGTGTTGTTCTAGAAGTTGTAAAGGCGGTGTGCCTTATTTTCTTCTTGTCAGATATTTGTACTTGAGATCTGTTGACTACTCCAGTTTATTTATTCAGACATTGACTATGTATTTCCATTTGTTGGATGATGAGATATTTATTTGATTATTACTCTTTCATCAGCCCTTCGTGTATTATCTTTTACTTGCTTTTGTACCTACACCTGTTATTGACTCTACTAGATAGATATTAATTGTGATGGTGAAACATGTTGTTGCACGGTGTGGTGAATGACAGGTTTGACATTCTTGGTTTCACCTTGGACTGCAGCCTTGTGTGAACCCAGGGGCGTCACACCTTCATCTCACCAAAGCTTGCTTCGCTCTCAAGAATAGCATCCAAATCTTGGTTGAAGCTGACGTCATAACGCTATATTAAACCGAATGAAGACTCCAAAGAGTATACGAGTATAAACTACTTCTCAACACTCCGAAGAGTATACGAGTATAAACTGCTTCTCAACACTCCAACAGGTGCATGAGGATAAACTGCTCCCTACATACTCTAATAGGTATACGAGTCTAAACTATTTTCCAATTTTAACGAGAAGTTCCTGGAAGAATATCATATGTGATATTCTTAAGGATAACCCGACCATTCATCAGAATACAAAGTATTCCTCATTAGATCCAGTTTCGTAAGGAAAGCTATGGGTGGATAATTTATGTAATGAGAAGTTCCCGAAAGAATGTTACATATAATATTCTTAGGGATAACCCGGTCATTACAAATAAAGTGATAAACACTAAACTCCTGCTGTTAAAGTCCTGACATAGCATTGGAAATTTTAATTCGAATGGTCTATTGCGATTGTTAAATCCCCTTCGTGTCAAGATCTAGTCATTTGACATCGAAAACCTCCACTGAGTGATTCGTACAAGTCAACACTCCCACTGTGATTTATACTTTTAATCCCACTTGGTCAAACCTTTAAACAGTTAGGACCACAACCAAAATCTCCTCTCGATTCTTTCCATGAATGAGAGGTCCACAAATTGAACGATCAAACCTTTAAACAGTTAGGATCACTCAAACCCCCATTTGGTCAAACCTTCCTACAGTTAGGGCCAAAGCCAAAATCCCCTCTCGATTCTTTCCATGAACGAGAGGTCCGAAATTTGAATGATCAAACCTTTAAATAGTTAGGATCACTCAAACCACCATTTGGTTAAACCTTCCTACAGTTAGGGCCAAAGCCAAAATCTCTTCGCGATTCCTTCCATGAACGAGAGGTCTACTTTTAAATCGAGTGATCAAACCTTCCTACAGTTAAGGTTACCTCAAAAACTTCCGTTTGGTCAAACCTTCCTACAGTTAGGGCCAAAACCACAATTCACTCTTGATAAACAAAAAATTCACCTTTAGTTTGGTAATCAAACTTTTCGACAGTTAGGATTATCCAAATATTTTTGATTCTCGGAGTGGGATCCCACTCTTAATTTCACTCTTCAGATTCTTGAAGTGGAGATCCTACTTTGAGTTTCCTTTACAACTGGAGATAGAATATAAAATTTTTCCTCTCCAGCATCGGGTTCGTCTTTGCCCCAAGAGAAGACACTACTTTTCAACTCCCATAATCTGTGTCTTATACGTATGGAGAATTTTGTCCCGAAGCCTAGGTAGGGATAAGTCAACGCCTAACATGCGTTGCCGGTTAGTCCTTGACCGTAAAAAAGACAAAAGCCCACATATTCGACATTATTACAGGTTGTTATTAATAACACCATAATCTGTGCTTTACACGTATGAGGAATTTTATCCCGAATTCTAAGAAGAGATAAGTCAGCGCCTAACATGCATTGCCGGTTTAGTTTTTCACCAATTGAAGAAGATACCAGAATCTAAGTCTAGGGAATTTTATTCCGAAGCCTAAGTAGGGATAAGTCAATGCCTAACACGCGTTGCAGGTTAGTCCTTGACTGTAAAAAGGACAAAAACCCACATATTTGATATTATGGCAGGTTGTTATTAATAACACCATAATCTGTGCCTTACATGTATGAGGAATTTTATCCCGGATTCTAAGAAGGGATAAGTCAGCGCCTAACACGTGTTGTCGGTTTAATCTTTAACCGATTGAAGAAGATACCAGAATCCAAGTCTAGAGAATTTTATCCCGAAGCTTAAGAAGTGATAAGTCAGCGCCTAACATGCGTTGCCGGGTAGTCTATTCCCGTGAGAAAGACGAAGTCTACGTATTCAATATCGTAGCACTAAGAGAGTTAACTCTCTTAGCACAACGTCACAAGCAGAACAGACTTAAACAATCCACATGCAAGCCCGATTCAAATGGTAATCGGTAAACACAAGCCAAATATGTTAAAGGCTGAAGACTTGCCAAAAATCCTAAGTCTACGTCTAACGCACGTTGCCGTTTAGTCTTTTCACGGGAGAAAGATGAAGTCTACGTATTCAATATCATAGCACTAAAAGAGTTCTATTTTAGCACAATGTTATGTGTGGAACGGAATTGAACAATCTACATGCTAGCCCGACTCAAACGGTAGTCGGTAAAGTCTAATCAAACCTATTGATGGCTGAGAATTTACCAAAAATTCTATAAATGTGATAGTTATTGATGCACCAGCTCTATTAATTGGTCTCGTGACTCAAGGATCCGACAACTTTAGAATAAAATCCATTCGTACAGATGAATCAGCTTTAACAGTTGGTCCTGCAGCCCCAACATTTGGGACCGTCATGCTCTAACGCCTTAAGAGCATAAACTGTATAGACACCGGTCGATGCGAAACCCTAAGGTCAACGCCAGTCAACGTGTAGCCCTAGGTCAATGCCGGTCAATGCATAGTTTTGAGTCAACACTGGTCAACGCGTTGTGACAGAGATAGTCAATTCAAAGTCAACTCAATGACACGAGCCAAAACTAACTCACCAATTTCAATTCGAGACTTCGACGACGACCAGACGACAAACGCAGTGCCGGAGGAATTTTAGCTATTCGTCAAAATATTGAATAGACCAAAAATCGAAGAAGTCAAGAATCAAAGCTAAC
The DNA here is from genome assembly GCA_022839385.1 of Asparagus kiusianus. Taxonomy (NCBI): domain Eukaryota; kingdom Viridiplantae; phylum Streptophyta; class Magnoliopsida; order Asparagales; family Asparagaceae; genus Asparagus; species Asparagus kiusianus. Next base: position 1,290,761 of record BQKN01000106.1, on the reverse strand, counting down.
TACAGGTCCTTTCACACCGACTGAAGGTTGGACCGATCACATCCAAAGTATTTCGGGCCCTTCTATAAAAGAAACAAGACTGAAACACTTTAGAGGGGGTATCTATAGGCGTCAAAAATTACCTACGGGCTCTCGTACGCATCTCAAAGCAGAGAGAAGACGATGAATGTCACTATCCGAGTCATAGAAGCTTAATTGACGTCGATGAGCGCAAGAAGCAAGTCGACAAACCGTGTGAAGCAACAGAACTGCAGAGTAATGAAGATACGAACTAATCGGGAGCTACGCTCCGCTTACAAAAAACAAAGTGCCTCTCATGTTTCGTCTACTCCATGTATGATTCAACCATGGGAGCTTGTAGATCTCCTCGTCGGCTTTCATACGCACTTTGAATAGCACAATTTTGAGTTCGGACGACGAAGATACAACATAAACAAATGAGATGCACAAAACAGTGTCCCGGACCCTAGCAAAGACACCGAACGTGTCTCGGCCTTGGCCGAGACACCCGTGGCTGAGACACTGCGGGTGTCCGCAGGCCCCAAAAAGCCGTTTTACATAGTTTTAAGCCGTTTTTCAACCGTTAACCACCTGGATTTATTTTAACTGATCTAACATCATCTAAGAACGTGATAAAGTGGTTACAATTAAGGATAAGATCAAATCGTTCGTTCTTAATCTAAAAATAGGGCTTCTAATACCTATAAATACAGCCCTAGGGCCTTCATTTACACAGATCTGGAATTCTCGAGCCTTGGCGAAGCCCTGCTAAATCAGAGACTGAGGAGCACGAATTTCAAAGAGGAGGAGGAGATCAGATTGAGTTCTTTGACATAAGGAAGAGGAGTTCGTCAGATCCATAGCCCGGTCCCTTTCCTTGAGATCGTACCTAGCTGTGATCTTGAGAAGAGTGGTTATCTTACTGTTACCGAGATAATTGCTTCGGTTTCTTGATTCCTTAGCGAATCAATGAAACTCCGGATTGATCTGATTGTTCAGTGGTCCACGGATATTAACGTCCCCGGCACACATAAAGATCCCACCTAAGCAGTGAGTGATAAACGTCTATTGTGTTTGTTTGAGAAGAGTTGTAATTTTTGTTTTTATTATGTAAGAGTCTTATAAAAAGACTTTCTTTTTTTGTTTTTATTGTAATGACTGAAATTGTAATGAATACATCAATGAAGATATCAACTTTCACACCAAACAGTCACTATAGCAATCAATGAGTCACTGTAGTCATCGATGAGTCACTTTAGACCATCAATGTTACGGGGGCTGAAATCAGCTTTTGAGCTAATATTCCCATCGTTTGGCCTCGCACACATCTTATGCATATTTGAGATATGTAAATAGTAACAATAGATACAAATACACTACCATGCAAAATTACATTATATGCAAAGATCTCCCTGCATTCATAAAAAGTGTATTCATGCACGAGTATTGAAAACTCCCCTTAAAACAAAGCATGAGTGTTTCAAAAAAAAATTAAGAAGAAAATAAAAAAATATGAAACCACTTAGACAAAAGTGTTGGCCTTCTTGTTTTGATGATGTTTACCAAACAATTTACCACTAATGTTGTTTGTCTAGTATTTGTGTTTTCTTATTTATTGTAGACAAACAACGTAGTTAGAGGATGGATGGATTGCGCCATAACGATGATATCAAATGGAGGTTGGCGGAAATGTGGAGTGAAGCAACATACAATTCAAGTTAAAGATCAAGTTCAAGCATTATCCGCACGTGTACCAAGTTGAGCTACAATGAAGATCAAGATTGCTTGGGTAATGTAGTTTAGGGTTTTATATTATGTGTGTTATATACTCTAAGCTCAATATCTATACACACACATTTATTGGTTTCTTCATATATATATATATAGTTACATATATATATATATAAGTTTTGGTTTCTATGCATATATATAGTTTCATATATATACATACATTGTTTTGAGTTTTCATGTTTATATGCCCATATATGATTTCATCTTTAACAAGCTTATATTAAATGAAATCATACCTAGTGTTTTGAATATATTGCATAGAATATGCAATCTTATGAAAATATTATATTTCTAAGTTATAGACTTCATAACAACATGTTATATCTTTTATCAAGTCTATACAAACATTTCATAAGGTTTCAAAATGTTGTTTGAGTCAAAATATCAAAATATCAATTTCCAGGTTTTCATGTTTTTGAACATATTTGCAAAATGATGATATTTTTCATTTGGGAAGTCCTTTTTCTAAACCAGTCATTGTAGCATGTTTATTATCATGTCTACAATCATTCCCCAAAGTTTTACATTTTTTGGAATTTATTTGATATTTTTAAACAGCGTTTTAAGATCAGCTATACAGTTTTCAGGTTTTTCAAATGTCAGTTTTCGGTCGACCGCACCGGTCGACCGAACCTGAGGTCAAAAGTTCACTGGGCTGACAGAGAGCTGTCGGTCGACCGGTCCGGTCGACCGATGAAAATTTTCGGTCGACCGACGAATTTTCCGGTCGACCGACGAGTGATTTTTCTGCTCCCAACGGCTAGTTTTTTGACCGTTGCCTTGGGGCTGTTTTTGTTTTTTGACTTGGGTTTTTGCTGAGATTCTTAGAGGGTATATATACCCCATTGCTGATGTCTTTTCAAGTTAGCTAAGAGAATTGTTTAACCAAGTTTAAGGGTGTTTTGTGTTTGTTTAAAAGAGTGTTTAAGAGTTTGTTTTGTGAATCAATTTCTCAAGGGCTTGAGGAGATAATCTTTGGTGTTTGGGCTTCAAATCATCTCTCTCTCACTCTTGTCATTTATTGAAGAAGTTTTCTAAACTCAATCTAGCTTTACATTTTATTGTTTGATTATCATTTTATTAAGCTAGTGTTTATATTGAGTTTAGTTGATTTATTTATCTCTTTGTACACACACAACCATTGAGCTTATTGTATTTACATTCATAGTATAATTGGGTTGTGGGATTGTGTATCTTAGAGAGTGAGCTTAAAATTCGTTCTCATCATTGTAGAGAACAAACACTTTGTATTGAACCTAATTGTGAGAATTCACTTGTAATACATTTGTACACCGAGAGAAGTGTGTGGTGAGAGACGGGGTCGAATCCAAG
>BQKN01000106.1:1252949-1272638 GCA_022839385.1 Asparagus kiusianus | reverse complement strand
CACTTGTAATACACTTGTACACCGAGAGAAGTGTGTGGTGAGAGACGGGGTCAAATCCAAGAGGAGTGGCGTCGGTTGACGTGCCTAGGGAGAGGTTGTAACCGAGCACTTGAGGAGGAGGACACGGGCTAGGACCAACACTTAGTGTGTGAGGTGTGATTGCATAGTGAGTGTATTGTGTGGTGTAAACGTTGTTCGGGTGAACGTAGAAAACCCGGTTGTGATAGTGGAGATCTCCTCGAGGTGAGGAGTGGGGACGTAGGTCGTGGGGACCGAACCTCGTAAACATATCGTTTTGTTTGTGATTGCATTGGCGTTCTTATTCTTGTTTCCATATCTTATATCGCCTTTGTGTATTGCTCATCATATTACCCTATCACTTGTGTAGATTGTTTATTTTACCTTTGTGTTAGTTCAAATATCCTTGCTCATATATTTGTAATATCTCATTGATAGGATATATTCATTTGTTCATATTGCTTATCCTAGCTTACGTATCTTGTTGTATTTTATACTTGCTAGGATAACTTATTAATTAGTTTTAATTGGCATTTAATCGGATTAGATTAGCATAAGACCCTAATCACCCCCCCCCTCTAGGGACTAACAGAACCCTCGGTTCACCCGATCCCGACAAGAGGGCATATACCAGCGCACCCGTAGCCGTAAGGGGGTAAGTATTGGGTTTGATTATTCTACCCTAACACCCTCCTCCCACGGCGAAGACGAGGTCCATTCAGCGGCTGCCACATCTCAAACTTCGCACTCGAGTCGGGAAGAACCTGCGAGAGTGCACATAGCGGAGCTCACTCACGAGCAGACGATGACCCAAAAGCTGGAGGAACAGCAGGCGACCATCGACTCTCTAAGAGAGATGATGGAGTAACTGCTGAACAAGAAGAAGAAGAAGAGGGCCCAACGTCCCTTATCCCGACAGACTGGGGATAGGGAATGGGTACCCCCACGCCGTCCGGCGGCAGAAACGGAGGATAACAGTAATCCACTTTCTGATTACTCCTCCAAGACGTTGCTAAGAACGCCACATACTGGTGATGGCACCCGTGACAAGAGGTTTGACGAATTTCAAGATCAACTCAATGCGCTGAAACTTCAGCAAAACATGAACAAGCTGGGGGTGGTCCGTCCCTACCCCATCGAGTGGGACACGGTCCCATACCCAGCAAAGTTCAAACCGATCAGCCTGGTGCAGTTCGACGGCAAAGGCTCGCCCTCACAACATATCTACTATTTCATGGCGCAGACGGGGTTCCTTACGGGGAATGACGCCATCCTTACGTGACTGTTCATCGGCACCCTAAAGGGGGTGGCTTTTGAATGGTTCCGTAAGCTGGAGCCCGGCACCATCAAGACATGGGCCGATATCGAGAGACTCTTTTTAGCTCGCTTCTTCGACGACGACACGGAAGTGTCGATGGCCACCCTCCTGGCCGAAAAACAACGAAAGTCGGAGTCGGTCAACGACTTCGTGAAAAGATTCCGGAATCGATCGGTCCACTGTCGGGACCAAGTTTCCGAGGTGACACTGATCGAAATGTGTCGCCATAACTTGTCGATCCACATCCTGTCCAAGATAGGCGCCATGGAGACCCGGACATGGAAAGAGCTTGTTCGTCAAGGCGAACAAGTAGAAAACATGATCAAGAGGCTAGAGGCTGAAGAGCCACAGCCCAAGAAAGGAGCCGCGGAGCCAACTGCGCTGAAGAATCCCCCTCGAGCAAGAGGAAAGGAGATCATGGCTGTTGACTCTGCCCCAGCACCAAAGACTGCCCCGAGGCAGAAGCCTAGGCAATTTGAACAATGCCCCCCGCGGCAGTATGACTTCAAAGAGGACCAGGTGGTGGCAACGTTCGACACTCTGCTCAAGAGTGGTCGAATCAAACTGCCTGACCCCACGAAGCATGAGGAGGCGGACAAAACCGATGACCCGACCTACTGTGCTTATCACAGGTTCCTCGGTCACCACACGACCAAGTGCTACGTCCTCAAGGACAAACTCCAGGCCCTCTACGATGCGGGAGTCTTGAAGAAGGAAAAAGTTCAAAAGCAGGTGACCACAAACATGATCACCTTAAGTTTTGGAACAGATCTCCCAGAAGTTCATGCTCCGGCGGGGGTGATTCCCATCCCCAAGGCGGTTTTGAAGGTCACCAATGACGATCCTCACAACCAGCGGGAGAAGGGTTTGGTCCCACAAACCCTGCCATCAGGGCAGATAATGTGGGTCCATCCAGACCTCCTCAATGACGAGCAATGGACCGCGCGACCGCCTAAGGAGGCCAAAGGAAAACATTGCAACGTTGTCTCTGCCATTCCGGACAAAGACAGCCCAGCGATGGCCGCCCTTACTGACTCCGAAGAAGACACCAACGTCTTCGCCACGAGGGCTGGAAAGGAATTCGCCAAAGAATACCCCACAAGGGCGGAGGACCCAGCGGGACCTCCCAAACGGTCAGCCGCGATAACTCCTCCCAACCCGGAGGGGCCAAGCTCGAGCCGCCAACCCTTTCGATTCAACGTGCTCACGCAACTGAAGAGCATCCCGGCGCGAATCACCATGTACGACCTCCTACGGTTGTCTAGGTCTACTCGCGAAGCCCTACAAGAGGCGTTGGACGACAAACGGCTGGAAGCTCAACAGCACTTTGAGTTCTACCAAGCCCGGATGGCTAAGGCTTTCGACAAGAAAGTCAGGCGCCGAGCCTTCAAAGAAGGAGAGCTGGTGCTGGCTGTTCGCCGACCAATGATTCTCACCTCCAAGAAAAAAGGTAAATTCCAATCCAAGTGGGAAGGACCGTTCGTAATAGAAACAGTCTATTCGAATGGAGCTTACCGCCTTGTCAAGCCAAACGGCGACAAGATCATGATGCCTATCAACGGCAAATACTTGAAGAAGTACTACCCTTAGTTCTTCTTCACAAACTCCCACAAGTACATGAGTATAAACTGGTTCTCAAACCCTCCAACTGGTATACGAGGCTAAACTATCCCTACTTTACCCGTTATGGCGAAAGCCTCTAGCGGAATTCAATTCGTCTATCCTCACCAATGGGATGGCGGATCCACTAAAGTCCTTCATATCACGACGAACCAATTCATTTCGCCTATCCTCTCCAACGAGATGGCGAATCCGCCAAAGTCGTTCATATCACGACAAACCGAATCAACTCGCCAATCCTCTTCCAAAGGATGGGGAGTCCCCAAAGTCGTTCCAATCACGACATTACCTGTCACGTTAACATTAAACCTCTGACACAATTTACTCACCAATCCTCTTCAGAAGAATGGTAGGTCCCCCACAGTCGCTCCAATCGTGACAAAACCCCATCAGGTTAATGATCACCTCTGATGATTGGCGCTGTTATTCCGACGAATAACATGGCCTAAGTAATAGCCTACCACGCGACGTGTTATTACTTCTGTCAATAGTCACACTCCTACGTCCCTGAACTATTTGGCCTATTCCAACTATCCTAACATTCACTTAGGATAACTGATGGGTAGCGGCTTACCACGCGAGGGCCCCTACAACAATCGAACGTCATATTCCTACATCCCTGACGATTCGATTATCATCTGTCGCCGCCTATTCAGACGACGACGACTGTCAAGAGCAGGTCGGCAAACGACATCTCTGCCGATTCCTCAAGCGACAGCTTGCCGAATGGCAAGTTGAAGTTGAGTTCTTCAGTCGGCCGCAGGAGCGAACGACTATTCTCCGCTGCAAGCCGAGTGTTACTCTCTTGACCCTACTGGAGCTACAACGCAAAAATCGGAGTCAACCCGATCCCACGTTGTAAGCAACCGAGAGCAGAACAAGGGTCCAAAATGGCTAAGTTTGGAACAGAATAGTCAGAAGCTCACCAAGTTCAACTCAAGTTCCCAGCAACACAAAAAAAAAAAAACAGCGCAGACGAAAGAAAGAAAATTATGCAGATGAAACAAAAATAAGCCAGAGCTTAAGGCCATTACAGGCCAAAGTTTACACGTATAAGTTTTTCGAGTTGTGGTGCTTGAAGCACCAACTAAGTTGACAAAACAGCAAAAGAAAAGAGGAACAAAAGAACAGATTTAAGCAAGCAGAGCATTACAGAAATTTCAACAAGCTGAAGGACCCAATTTTGGCCTTGGCTTTCGCGAGGGCCTTCTCACGTTGGATCTTCGCCTTCTCCCTCTGCTGCTACTGCCGCCTCGCTAAATCTGCTTCGTTGTCCTCCTCTTCCTGACGAAGGAGCTGCAGCGCCCTCTCCACCTCCCTGGCGGCCTCACCGAGCCTCCCCGCCTCGAGCGAGCGTTCCTGCAGCTTCGTCTCACCACGAAGGGAGCCAGCATCCTCAAAGAAAGCCCGGTCCAGGTAGGCGTCCATCCGGTCCAGTACCGTTTGGTGCCGCTTTCGCAGACGTCGGAGCTCGGCCTCCTTCGCCAGGATCCGCTTCGTCCTTTCTTCGCGCTCGAGCAGAAGGCGCAGGGAGATAGGCGGTGGCACGTCGGAGGGATCTTTGTGGACCACCTCTTCGAGGCGATACATCCACTCCTCCACTCGATGGAGCTCCTGCTCGCAGTTGCGTGCGAGCGAGACATCGCCCGACTGGCGGATCTCCCTTAAGCCTGCTTCCACGAGGGGAAGCACATCATAGTACCGGCCGGCGCCCACCCCGACCTCAAGGGCGACCCCCCGTACCAAGTCCTCCAGCCGCACAAGGGGGACGAACGCTGGGTGAGCCACGGGATCTGGAATGGAAGACCCTTGGGCTGAACCCACGGGAGAAGCCGGTGGGGCGTCAATATTAACCACGGTGGCGAAAGAGCCCACCTCTTCGGACACACTACGTTCGGAGTCGGAGGCCATGGAGTGGAAGGGTTTGCGACGGTGATCTTTCATCTCGTAGACTTTTCTCGAAAAAGAAGGAGCGTGGCTGAAGAAACGGCGAGTACGGAGAATATATCTGAAAATCTGACGGTCACGATCTGTCCCCTCGAACGATCGAGCGGTCCAAATACCTCGCGACGCTTCGGGCTCAACACCATTTAAAGTCCTGCTTCTCGAGACCCGAACCGACCGATCGGATGAAGCCCGAGAAGCGAGGCACCCTGTCACTTCGCCATTAATGGGCGTTGACACGTCTTTAATTCCTTAGCTGGCAAGCATTTGGGCCCGCTGAAAGACGCATGGCACGAGATTTCGCCTACAACCTAAACTCGCCTTTTCGGGAGTCTCGCTTGCGTTCTAAATTCGCCAGCGACATCGGCATAAATCCGCCAATACTAGAAATTCGCCCACGGTTCGAATTCGCCAGCAGTCGAAGTTAATCCTCACAGCGAACTCACCGACGGTTTAATACGACTCTCTCGGCGAATTTGCCGGCCCGTATTTGAGTTGAGTCTTCGCCCAAGAAGGTACCACCTAAAACCGCTGATGGCCATGCCGAAGAAATACTAAAGGGGTTAGATCCAAAAGGAACACGACGAGGAAGAACACAAACTGCATCAAACGCTTCTAGACAGTACATTTGAACAAAGTTATGTTTTTTACAAATCGCGAAAGTCATAATATTACGTTTGAAGAAGCAAATCATGCACCCAGTGTTTAAGATAATACATCTGAACAAAGTCATGACTTCACGAGTCATGACATAGTTTCAAAAGCAAGACAAATAAGCAAAGTGTCTTAAGCATGAATACATGGTGGGGATCTCAATCAAACACACTGAAAGTGGAAATCTCTTCCTTGGCCAATGCTACCCGTCTTGCGTGGTCCTCTCGAGCCTTGTCCTCGACCGCTTTCCTAATCCACTCCTCAGAGTTCGACTTAGCGGCAGCGTCTTTCTCCCGCAAAGCCAGGAGGCGTTGAGTTGCCGCTTCAGCTTTCTCACGGACAATGGCGATATCAGTTTGAAGCCCTGCCAGCTTCGCCTCCGCACCTTCCAATTCGGCTCGTAGGCGAGCTATCGTGCGATTGACGTCGATAACTTCCTCCTCCAGTGAGCGATGTTGATCCGCCCAGAAACGGGCAATGTACTCCGAATCAGTGATTTCCTTGGAACGGACCTCCTGTTCCTGAGCCTCTCTACGTCGGATGAAAGCCAGGCAAGATTCCACGTTAGGGCCTTCCCGTAGCAATGCTTCTAGCCCTATCATGCGCGACTCCAGAAGACGTAGTTCTCGCATACAACGGGTGAAAAGCTGATTCTCACCCGATCGTCGAAAGTCTACCGCACGGTCCAGGAGAGATTGCCTGAAACTGTCAAAACTACCCATGCCAAGATCGACAAGAGAAATTACCTGTCTCACGGCATTTTCAAACTCCTCGACGCGGGCCTGCCAGGACGAGGAACCAGGGGGAGTAGGCTTTTGATCAGGGGCGAGCGCCGCAATTGGGGGAACCTCGAGACAAGGTTCCATTCCTGGTTGCGGAGCAAAACCCTGGGCAGGAGGAGCCTCCGGGCTCTCGGGCTCATCATCGGATATCAAGATGGGTTCCGCCTCGTGCTCCTCAGGAAGCGGTGCATCATCATGGGCTGAGAAGCACAGTGAGGGCATGAAGGAGGGATCTAAGCAAGAGATACCTATCCATGTCTAAATAGGGTTGAACTGGGAACATACCTTCGGCAGCGGCTGCTCCTGCCGCACCCAAAGAAGATGCCTCCTTCCTCTTCTTAGAAGTAACCCTCTTCGTTTTCGGTGCTATCTGGGAGACACAAGGTAATCAGGATCTCTTCTAAGAAGAACGATGAGAAAGCCTTGGTTTTTTCTTGACGAGGGGAAGAGGTACTAAAATACCCCGACCCTAGGCGGTTATATGCGGTTCGATTGGACCCTTCAGTCCCGAACAGTTGAGGAAGAAGCCGAATATCCCGCATCCTATATGAATGGTTGAGATTCGGCAGTTTCAGGGCATGATCTCTAACCAACGACCCGGATCGGGCGTGAAGGACGAATAGACCCATCGCACTGCAATTAAGGCAAGACGGCGCACCCACGTCTCTGTAACTGACGTGCACGTGGGCGGACACACGACCCGCTAAAAGCGGAGTCCACCTGTATCTGGAATCACCGTTAATAGAGCAACTGCGAATTCATCAATTTGTAAGATTTGCCTGCAGGCGAAACGGGTCTGTAACTGGAATCTGTCAAGGGAAATTTCCCTCAACTTGACATCAACTAGTGCACTAAAATGTCTATACTAAATATAGTATGCACACAAGCCGTGATCGCCAGAAGCAAAAGGATAATTTCATTCATGAAAAAGGAGTCCTATTACAACGAAAAAATTAAAGGGGAATTACAAGGATTTCAACCGCAGTTTCGCCTCACGAACTTTTTCAGCATGGCGGAGCTCAAGCCTCCTTAAGACCTCCCGGCGAACCTCTTCCTCCGTGCACGAGATCAAGTCTTGAATGGCCACCTTGACATCCTTGAGAGCTCGACCCTTCTCCCCAACAGAGTCAGTGGTCAATTGCCGGCGGGACTCAACACCCTCCAACTCCTTTGCCACCTGATCAAGGGCCTTCCCTTGAACAGCCAGAGAAGCCTGCGCGTCAGCTATGACCTGTTTCAGCCTCTCCACTTCAAAGGAAAGTTGGGAGAACCGGCTATCAACCGTCTCTTGCTCGCGAGCCACCCGCGCATCCTCAGCTTTGGCCTGCTCCAGCTCCGCTGACAACTTTAACTCCAGCGTCAGATTCTCATTCAGGCGGCGATCCCGATCTGCCATAGTTACTCGAACTTCGCGAGAGGCGAGATCAAAGAGATTGGAACTCTCCGCACGAAGAGTGAGCAGCTGCTGAACCACCACCTCCACTTCGTTCAGGTGCTGAAAGTAGGGTCTCGCCACAGTGATGCCGAGCCTCTTACGCAAGAAGGACGCGTCGTCCTCGAGAACCTCCTTGAATTCCTCGAAGGGGCAATTCCCCTCCAAGACCTGCCGAGTGCAGTGGGCCAGAGTGTCTTCGAAATCGGCCACAGCTCGCGCCACCTGCCTCTTTTGCCAGCATTCCATAGGAGAGAGAGGGGCATCTTCGACAGAGGACGAAGCCACGATCGGAGTACCGGTGGTCACGATTGCAGAAGCGACGACTGGCGCTGCCAGAACCGGAACAACCGCTGGCGCCGCCAGAATGGCAGTGGCAGAGTCACAGGTCACCGCCGACGAGGAAGTGACCATCAGCCCAACGGAAGTTCCCCCTTGAGCAGGAGACTCTCGCACTGAGCGCTCACCCCTGACCGGTGTCCCCTCGAAGGTGGGGGTTCCCCCTCGTCGATCCGTAGGGACTACCACCTCCTCTTCACTTGATAGCGCCTCGTGAATGGAGGCGTTGTCATCCGTCTCGGATTCGCCGGAATGACCCTCCCAAGAGGGAGGATCCTCCTTGCCAGCACTTTCATGGGAGGGGCCAACTGCGGATACAAGGAAAATGATAACAATTAGTACCCCCTTGGCCTAGAAGGGTCAACAGCAATGAAACTCATGCTTACCTGAACCCCCTGGTTCTCTTTCATCTCCATTCCCCTCCTCTTCGTCAGAAGGAATGGGGATTGCTTTCTCGGCTGCACCTGCATGAATTCGATATGAGCAGTCAGAAAATACGAATCTGACTTCTTACACAAGAGCGTTGTGCCGAAAGATTACCTCTTGGTGCAGGTGCAGGAGTCGTCGAGACCCCCGCCTATGACTCCACTTCGGATGAAGGAAGCATGTCCTTTGAAATCGCTGGAGCCGCCTGCGGCGCGGCAGAAAGGGCTGGTTGAGCCACTTCCGCCCCAGAGACAGTACCAGCCCGACCAGCCGCCGCTCTGGTGGTCACCATAGTCTCCTCGCCACGGGCCCTCTTGGCCACTTCTGCTCTAGAGCTCTCCGCCGCTTCTCGCTGCCGTTTCGAGAGCAGTGAACTACTCGGAGATAGGAGAGGCACCCCCATACGCCCAACAATCGCACTTCGGGCTTGCTCCAGACGCTTGCTCGCCCGGGTTAACTCAACAGGCTCCCTCCGCTCGCCTTGAGAATCTAGAGGAAGACCGGGAGGAGGAGCTTGTGGTTCGGGCGCCTCGGATTCGTCTGTGCCCGCGCCCTCACCCTCAGAATCTCCTGCAGGGCCCTCCATGAGCAGCTCCCTAGCCGTTGCACGACCCCTCCGCCTCGAAGGTCGAGGAGCTCCTCTCGGGCGATGCTCGTGCCCCGCCAGACACGAGCCCTGAAACCAGAAGCCCGTAGGATTGGCGCTGGCGCCCCGATACCACCGGCAATACGAGAGCGTATGGTGCAAGTCATGATCCTTCGAGGGTAACTCAAAGCGAGCATCGGTGCCGCCAGCATGAGTCCAGAACCATCCCCGAGCTCCATCCACCAGCCCTCCTTCAAACCGCAGTTGGGGATTGACGTTGCCCACATACAATTGGTCGTACCCAAACTGGCGGGCGAACCTGCAGGGGAGATATGGCTCAAGATAGCACGTCGAGCCCGTTCTCAGAACATGATATCCCGGCCGGATGTTCACCAACCAGCGAAAGACACCGCGAGAGAGGACTGTGTAGTGGTCCGCCGTCGGCGCATCCCTGAGAGATTCTCCGTATCCGCCCCCGCTGAAATAAGGAAAGGAATGACGAAAATTATAATTCCCAAAGTGGGAGAGCATCTTCCTTGCATCAGGGATGTCCTTGCACTTCCAGGAGCACCTCTCCAAGCGCTGGACGAACGGGACAAACTTGTCGCCTTGGAGCGCCGCTAGAGCACTCATCAAGCACTCACAGTGGTATACGAACCACGCCATCAGAAAGGTATACGGCAGCCCCACCCTGGGGTTGGGAGTCTTGGTAACCTCTCCTTCTCCCTCATTGACAGTCGACACGCGGCAGAATTGAGCCGTCAGGGTGCGGAGCCCCCGATGGATGCACGCTATCGTCGCCGATACCAGGGAATAAGACTTCCCATGAGCTAAGCAAACCGTCGGATACACGACCTCCACGGGAAGAGCTTCGAAGGAGTGAGTGGGGATTACGCACCTCTTCAACCATAACATGAGGTACCCCGCAAGCAGCGCCTTCCCGGAGATAGGTGACTTCGCCTGATGATGGAAAGAGTGGAAGACTGTACCAGACTTAAACCTGCCTTCATCGCGGTCGAGAGTCACGATCCCCCCCTCTTCGGCTATCCTCACCTCCACCTCGGACTCATCGCATATACCTAACGGGAGGGCAGGCTTCCCCTTAACATCGTTCCCCGGGAACAGATAATCAGCCCAATTCTTGTGGCTGATCCCCTTCTTCTTCCCTTTATGGTATGCCGCCCCCAAGGTGCTGAGGCAGATGTGGTAGTGGCATAGTAACTCCCACAAAGTCTCAATCACCAAAGGCGAATGGTTTGACAGCTGATCGATTTTGGCTTGATCGGGGACGTACTCCTCGTAAGGAAAGTCCCCCAGAGGCAGCCCCGACACGTCGTGCATCTCGTGAGGGGTGATGCCAAGCTCACCGTTGGGGGTGAAGAATGTGCCGCTTTCCGCACAATACAGTTCCAAAATGCTGTGGAACTGAGAAGCGTTGATCCGCAAGCCATGTCGAGTAGCTTCAACGGCCACGTACAGCTCCGTGTTCTTGAGATCGGCGTTCTCAGCCAGAACACGGTCAGTGATCTTGGACCACCAAGTGTCGCTGCCGGGTGCAGAATAGACCCACCCCGGAGCTCTGAAATCCTTCGGGGGAAAGCTCCCTCCGACTCGGAAGAAGCGATGACGGAAGGTCTCCACCGCTGATATCGACTCCCCCACGGGCAGTTCAGCGGACAGTAAGCCAGGACGCAGACCCGTTACACGCTTACATGAGCCATCCACTCCATATCCAGTGGTAGAGCCCGTGAAAATGCCACAAGTGACCCCGTCTTGAGTTGGTGTCAGCTCCCAGTTCATCGTCCGAGGAACCACGAGGGATCGCAGCTCAACGATCGAGAACCCCCTCGACATGCTGGGGAGGTAGTTGTGAGTCCCTTCTACCGTGTGGAACCACATGCTCTCCTTGAGCAACAGGGCAGAGGGGTCGGTCGTGGCGTCGCCGAACAAAAACTGAGGTTTCGGCAGCTCTGCCCTGGCATCATCTGTCAATGCCGCGTCGGTCATCAACTCGCGCAGTGTCAAGTAGTGACCGTCCGTGACCCTCTTTATCAAGCCATTCGGTTTGTCGGCGGTGAACACAGGTACCGGAGCCAGAGAGGGAAATCAAGGGGGCATCGTGTAGTTCGTACCACCGACGTGGCCAATGGCCACGCCCTCCGGGAAGGCCTCATCGGAAAAAGTCGCTGCAAGAAAGGAAAATCAATTAAGACAAAACCCGAAAGGGCAAAATCGCCCACCAAACAGAGACAGACGGAATCGCCTATCAAAAAGAAAGTTCGCCTCCCTCCCCCCTAAGGACGAATAGGGCTAACTTTGCCCCAAATTGGGGGAAACTGCCGAAAAGCGGCGGAATTCCAAGACGATGGGCAACGCTCATCTCCCCAAATCCAACGCCTAGGGCCTACACGAGGTCATCCAGCAAACCCATCGACGTACCTGAGCGCGACTCCGGAGCACTGGCGGGCATGCCGGCAGAGAGACGATCGGAGTAACCTCCAGGGCCTGCACCTCTCACTTTGCGCCTCCTAGGTTTTGGAGCCATCGAAAGATGGGGCGAGAATTTTTGTCTTAGAAGTTCCTTTCAAGATTCAAGAGCACGGTGAATCCCAAAGGAGGAAAACAGCGGGTTTAAAAAGGGAAAGTTGTCCACGTGGCCACGATTGCCCTCGAAGGGCGAATCCATCACGAACGGGAAACGTGGCCACGATCGAATTCGACGGCCCAGATCACCCTCATCGACGGTTGCATCCAACGGTTGAATTCGAAAACCACGGCCATGATCAGAACAAGGCGCATTAAGCGAAGTCGAACTGTCAAATCGTGACAAGGCCACACCGCCTTAGCTAGAAAGGCACGAAGCCCCGCAGGTGAACACGTGGCCTACTCACATTAGGCCTAATTTCGCCCAAGGAAAGGGTCTCGACGGCGAAAACTTGAATGAAATCCACAAGTCTTTCATAATTTCGCCATCAAGTCCTAATTTCGCCTGCACGACTCACACACCTTTGAGAAACAGGCGATTTGCCCAAAATCTAGAAACTAGCGAAGTGATTTCGTTCAGACCCGCGCCCCAGGCGACTAAGGGTCAAAGTAGAAATCTTAGCACTAAGTCTAAGAGAAACTACTCGATAACTCATCATACTGAGGGGAATAGTATGGCTAGCCCGATTCAAACGGTAATCGGTAAAGGCAAATCAAACCCGTTGATAGCTGAGGGTTTGCTAAAAATCCTAATGCACCTGGTCCAAAACGTCTTTATTCAAAGTATTCCAGACCACACGTAAGTCGGTTTTGGTCTGAAAACTTTGAAGAGGGTCTTGTAGATGGTAAAAATCACCGCGGCGGATTAGCAAACGAGTTCGCCCACAGAACAGGACCGCCCCCTCTTAGGCCACTAAGCGGATTCGCTGGCACATGAACACCCCACGTTGGCCGCATACGCCAAATCGCATGGAGCCGCCTGTAAAAATCACCGCGGCGGATTAGCAAACGAGTTCGCCCACAGAACAGGACCGCCCCCTCTTAGGCCACTAAGCGGATTCGCTGGCACACGAACACCCCACGTTGGCCGCATACGCCAAATCGCATGGAGCCGCCAGCAAGGCGAATCCGCCTTCAATAACTAAATCCGCCCGCAAGGGAGGTACTCAAATCCTCCCTCGTGTGCCGAAGCCACTTGCAGGGAGCCACGTCTGCCCACGTAAGCCGAAAGCCAGGTTTTCAGGGACAAGCCTTCCCTGCTTCCCACGATGCGACAGGAAGGGGGAACAGTGTCCCAAGTCTGTCCGACGTCCGCCCGCAATTCAAGCGAACGAGACAGGCGCCGGACCGGCCTACATACTCATAAATGCAGGTCACCTCGCCCATCAGAATAGAGGGCCGAAGCCGTCGACGCGCCGTAAGCCTTCTGGAGCTCGCTCAGACACGCAACGTCTGTTCTCCAACTTCTGCCAAGACACTGGAGGAGGGGAGAGAGGGCACAACACCCCAGGACCGCCGTATGGTCACTCGGTACTTCGCCGCACAAGTGAACGGACAGTTGTCAGAGCCATCTGCGTCCACATAAATGCAGCGTACCGCGCCCCAAGCGAAAGGGGAGAGCCACCGGTGCTTGACGAGATGTCCAGATCCACTCGAGTGTCTGGCAACCGCTGTCACGGGTACGAGGAGGGGCTTTCCCACTCCTACACGACGTGACACAACATGTAGCCCCAAACAACCGTTTGTTGTACAGGGGACAATAGGATGTCTTTGAACAGTGTATGGTCATATCCCATAATTCAAGGAGCAGCCAAACTGTCCCTCTCCCATTTTAAGAGCTTCTTACAGTAACCTTAAAAGAGGGATCGCACGAGCGGAGAGGTAAAGAGAATTGCTTCTTGCATCGCAGTGCTATCTCTGAACTCTGAGCTCCGATCGCCGGAAAACCAGAGGACCCGAACTCGATCAACCGGAGCTTCTACTGAGTACTGAAGCTCTCCCCAGCAACCTCGGTCGAACCGTCCAAGGGAAGCAGACTCGGCGCGAGCACCGAGCGAAGCATCCTGTAGCTACCTTAAAGTCCCCACACTAAACAAAGAGGGCATTCCCTCTGCTTCTGTTGTAATTCAGATTGATTTAGTTTGTAATAAGCTTTCTTATAAATACAAACCAAATCCCTCATTTTTGGGAAAATCAGAAATTTACACCTACAATGATGTTTAACAAATAATTTCCCACTAATGTTGTTTGTCCAGTATTCATGTTTTCTTATTTATTGTAGACAAATAATATGTTGGAAGATGGATGGAATTGTGCCATAACGATCATATCAAATGGAGGTTGGCGGATATTGTGGAGTGAAGCAATGTACATTCAAGTTAAAGATACAAGTTCAAGCTTTATTCGCAAAGTGTACCAAGTCAAGCTCATCGAAGATCTATTAAGCTTGGGTAAATTTAGTTTTAGGTTTTATATTATGTGTGTTAGTACTTTAAGCTCAATCATATACACACATACACGCTTTGGTTTCGTATATATATAGTTATATATTTAAATATATATTTTGGTTTGATAGTTTTCAAGTTTTACTATGAAATAATTGAATACAATTGAAAATATATTTCTTGTTTCATACTTACATGCATATATATGATTTCATCAACATTAATTTTATTTAGTTCAATGAAATCATGTTTTAGTGTATTATATATGTATTTTGATAAAATTCTATATTCATTATTTATAGACTTCATAACAATAGTTTACATCTTTCTTCAAGTCTATAAAATTATTTTGTATTATTTCAAAACATGATTAAGCTAAAATGTCAAAACTCATATGTTCACATTTTCATGTTTTGGACTATTTTGCAAAATGATGATATTTTTCATTTGGGAGGTCCTTTCTAAAAACCAGTTTTTATAGCATGTGTATTATTATGTCTATAATTATTTTCCAAAGTTTTACATTTTTTGGAATTTATTTGATATTTTTAAACAGAGTTTCAAAATTATCAAACTGCTTCTAAACTTGTTTTTCTCATATATCAGTTTGTGATCGATCGCCACGGTCGACCGCCCATGAGTCCAGAGACTCAGTAAGTTTTTAGAGGCTCGCGGTCGACCGTGACGATCAACCGAATGCAGTCCAGAGAGTTTCGTGGTCGACCGCCACGGTCGATCGGCTGTTGTCCAGAGCCAAACCCTGGCCTTTTTGCTGCTCGTGGTCGACCGTGAGTTTTCCACGGTCGACCTTCGATCGCCCAACGGTCATTTTTTGAACAGAATCATATTTCCGATTCTTGGGCTTTTTGGTCTTTTCTGTTGGGTTTTTGGCTGGGATTTTGGAAGGCTATATATACCCCCTTACTCTCATCTTTCATGAACAACCAAGAAATTTTTTAAACAAGTTTAAGGGTGTTTAATTTTGGTTCAAGTTTATTTCAAAAGAGTTTGTTTGTGAAGAAATTTTCACAAGAGCAAGTGGAGATCATCCTTGGTGTTTAAGCATTCAATCTTCTCCCTCTCTCTTGTTATCTGAAGAGAAGTTTTCTAAACTCAATTTCTAGCTTTGTATTTATATTGTTTATTGATTATCATCTCTATAAGCTAGATTTTCATAATTGAGTTTAGTTCAATTTTGTTTTATTTAATCTCATTGTTACACACACCCACTTGAGCTTTTAGTATTTACATACATAGTATATTGGGGTCGTGAGAGATTGTAACAATTGAGTTGTGCTTAATTAAGTTCTCATTCATGTTAGAGAACATTTTATTGTAGTTACATTGTTAGTGTTGTAATGTTTTCGGTGAGCTAGAAAACCGAGTGTGAGGTGTAGACGTTGATCGGTGAGCGTTGAAAACCGACATTGTGAGAGTGTGAATTGTGAAGTTTTCGGTGAACTAAAAAACCGAGTGTGAGGTATGGACGTTTATCGGTGAGAGTTAAAAACCAATATTGTGAGGTGTAAATGTTATTCGGGTAAGCGTAGAAAACCCGGTTGTGATAGTGGATTTCTCCCCGGGAGTGGGGAGCGGAGACGTAGGACGGAAGGTCCGAACTCCGTGATCATATCGTGTGTTTGAGTTTGCTTTGGCGTACTTCTCTTATGTTTATATTTCTTATCGTCACTGTCCATTGCTCATTATTTATTTATCCCACTATCTAGTTTATGGTTATTTCACCCTTGCATTAGTTTATATATCCTTGCATATATTTCATCATATACCTCTTTGCTAGGATATATCTCTTTGTTCATATTGCATATTCTTGCTTATATCATATTGTATATCTATCTTGTAAGAATAATATTTTAATTAGTTTTAATTGGCATAAAATCAGATTAGATTAGCATAAGATCCTAATTACCCCCTCTCTAGGGTCTAACAATTGGTATCAGAGCTTGGTGCTCTTTGATTTAAGGTCTAATCACCTTGAGTTAAAGATCCAAGTTATCTTTTCGTGCTAATCTTATTTTAATTGCATTTGTATCTTGCTTGCATATTTTTAAAAATTATGGATATGAATGGTGCATCTTGTTTAGGCTATGATTCTAGTGTTGTTCCTAAATTCAATGATTTTCCCTATGACCAATGGTGTTCTAAATTTAATATATTTGTTAGATCTAAACATTTTGATTTATGAGAAATTATTAAAAATGCTTATATTGTGCTCACTTTGGAGAAATCTAAGTGGAATAAAAATGATCATAAGATGTTTACAATGAATAAGCTATTGTTAGAATTTTTGTGTAACGCTTTTGATTCATCTTTTTCTAACAAGTTTGATTCATTTAATAGTGCTTACAAATTATGGAAATTCATAGAAGCACATCAAAGGAATTTGGAGGCGATCCGACAAGCTTTGGCGGCTTCATCTTCAAGTTCACGTGGAGCCTCATCATGCACACGTCCACTAGGCGATAGCCCTAGTGTGGTATGCGATTCCAAACCCAAAAATGATTTATCTAGTGATGAACTCGCTTGAGCATATGATAAATTAATGCATGCATATACTAAGTTGCATAATAATTTTATAGATCTAAAAAGCAAGCATGTTAATTTAAAATCCGATCATGAGTTGTTAGCATCTAGGTTTGAGACTATTTCTAATGAGAATGTGATCCTAAAAGAAAACAAAGAAAAAATAAAGTTGGATCATAGTTCTTTAATCTCAAATTTTGCTAAGTTAACTCATGAGAAAAACAATGCCATGTTAGAAGTAGAGGCTATAAGAAATAAATTCACATCATTTAAATATGACTATGTTTGCTCTACTTCTATTGTCAATGCTTCTATGCCTAATGATGTGTAAAACCCCGATAATTTATGAATAATATAATTAATGTATGATAAATTATGATATGTGGATATTTAGTATGATAAATATCATTTAATGGTATATGAGTATAATACCATGTGTTTTGAGTATGAACGAGTTCATACATGAGAGAAGAAAAGAGTTGAAACATGCACGAATGGCCAAACATATGGAAACTGGAAATGTCCGTTCCGGTCGACGCAGCCCGATCGACCGCCACGGTCGACCGCGATACCTGCAGATGGTTTTTCTCCTGTTTTGAGTTGGTTTCGGATTTCTAAACCCATATTCATTTTTCCTGATATATTTATATGATTTTTTCTTTTTTTTCTCTTTTCTCCCAACCCCCCCACCCCCCCCCCCCCCCCCCCCCCCCCAAACCCTAGTTTGATTTCTTGGAGAAGAGTGAAGGCTTTCAAGTGGATTTTTGGGTGATTCTTGGCTTTTGGAGTGGATATCTTTTTCAACCTTGCTTCTAACATGTTTTCCTACAACCCCAGGCGAGTATCATCTCTGCTAATCCCCCTCCTAGTTTTTAAAACATTTTTAAAGAGTTTTAAACATGTTTTGTAGAGCCTAAATGACTAGTTTATGAATAAAGTTAACTTCTTTTGTATTATATGTAAAGAGACTAGGTCTTTCTATGCTAAAAAGGTTGAGAACGATTTTTATAGAAGTATTTAAGACCTGAAGATGATTTTTAAAACATGGTTAATCTAAAGAAAGAAGTTTGATTCGTTATTTTGAGTTTTTATGCATGTTATTAGGGTTTTGAATACAAATCTAATACATAGAATCTTGTTTATAATTGTTGAGTTGTTTCCAGATGTTCATATCTGCTGTAACATGTTTGCATACAAGTTTCATGAAGATTTAATCATGTTTGAATCACAAAAACACGACGTGAACACGATATACACAAAAAAAATTGAGAATCTGGAATCAGGGTTCACGGTCGACCGCCACGGTCGACCGCGTGCAGGACAGAGACCTAGGTAGTCTCTGGAGCACGTCACGATCGACCGTCACGGTCGATCGCCAGTTTGTTTTTTGGCTGTGCTTGTTTATAAGGGTTGGAATTGGTTGTCGAATGGATTTCTCGACCTTATGATGATAGACTATGATATTAGTGATTGTTAAACACCTGGAATGATGGTGAACTACAAACGTGGTCACACACATCGAGATTTTGTGCATGTATGCTAGATTGTGTTAGATTGACACACTTTCGACATGAGTTAATTTGATAAACACATATGAATAATGTTGTTCTATACGTATCCGAAAATAGGGAAATGAAACCTATTTACCGTAGAACGATTGAGTAAGAGTATTACAAAAGTATCGTTATTACACGTATCCGGAATAGGGAGATAATAAAACCTATTTGCCGCAGAACGATTGAGTAAGAGTATTACAAAAGTATCGTTATTACACGTATCCGGAATAGGGAGATAATAAAACCTATTGCCGCAAAGCGATTGAGTAAGAGCATTATAAGAGTATCGCTATAGCACAAGATGATGCACACATAGATAATTGATCAGTTGTAAGCTTTACTTTCATGATAGATTGCCCGCGAGTAGGGTATTTCTTTTGAAATTTTGGCACACCTGTTATGGACGGCAGTTATATTTTGTTTTGTTTTGGTTGGCATCCTCTTATATTAGAGCAGGCTACTCGGATGTACTTCGAGATAAGATATTTATTCTTTATGTTGGAGATTGGAGTATGTTTCCTTGACTATTTGTTTTCATTCATAGAGGGCTATATGAATGATTTGATATATGTATGTACTGACTCTATTTTCTATATACTCCTACCCCTTTCCCTGGGGAGAGGTAGTGATGATCTCGCTAGCGCTTTGACGCTCGTTGTTTCCCCTATTTTCAGGCAGCGAGTCCGACGCATGGAGAGTCGTAGGTTGATGGGACATCTTAGTTGTCCGTTTAGCTATTTATTATATTTTGTAGTTATTACAGAACTCCACATGTAGTTGATTATTTTTAGACTCTAGATTGGTATTTTATTTCATAGAGTTGAGAGCTATTGTAAGACTTTGTTTATTTAACTCATTGTATTTGAGATTTAGTTCAGACTCAGAGATATATCTATTTTATTCCAGTTGGGCTCATTATTAATATTTCTTATGCTTCTTCTGTGTATATTCGGTGTTGTTCTATTTCTAGTTTTGCCTATCTGTACCTTCATCTATTTATTGTTTCCACTAGAGAGATAACGATTGTGATGATAAAACATGTCGTAGCATGGTGTTTGGTGCTTGGCAGGTTTGATAATCCGGGTTTCACCTGGGACTGCAGCCTTGTGTGAACCCTGGGGCATCACAGTTGGTATCAGAGCTCTAGTTCTAATATCCTTAGGATCATTCCTATGTCATATTATGGAGTTTAGGATAGAGTTTTCTAGGGATCATGTATACAGTCCGCTAGGAATCCTTAGCCTGAGTGAGGACGTACTATATATGTACGCGGAAAATCTAATATTTTTTTATGATGATCTATTTACTTTGAATAATAAAGCATAATATGAGATATATGTGATACGATTTACTTATTGGTATATGTTATATCCTTCATGCTTGAGATCCAATTTACTGCGTAATAAGCTCTATTTTTAGAATTATAGATGTCAGGAAGAGGTCGTGGACGCCGAGTTTCTCGTGCTCAGGGAATTGAGCAGGAAGATAGGGAGCCCGAGCCACATCAGGCTCCGTTTCTTATAGCACCATTGGCAGCTCATATGG
>BQKN01000106.1:1240565-1252939 GCA_022839385.1 Asparagus kiusianus | reverse complement strand
GTGCCTATACATCAAGGTCGTTGAAGAAAAGGTGGTGGTTATCTGCCTCTATGTGGATGATATGCTCATCATCGGGAGTGATTTGGAGAGAGTAATATCTACCAAGAAATTTCTTTTGACACAGTTCAGCATGAAGGACCTTACAACTACGGACGTGATTCTCAGAATCAACATTATATACTCTGAAGAGTGTATTGGATTGTCCCAATCTCATTATGTTGAGAGCATGCTAAGAAAGTAGGCTAGTACGACCAGCTAGAACTGTCAGTACCGTATGATTACAACAATAAGCTATGAACGAACACTAGAAGAC
The DNA here is from genome assembly GCA_022839385.1 of Asparagus kiusianus. Taxonomy (NCBI): domain Eukaryota; kingdom Viridiplantae; phylum Streptophyta; class Magnoliopsida; order Asparagales; family Asparagaceae; genus Asparagus; species Asparagus kiusianus. The sequence goes on along the minus strand of BQKN01000106.1, from coordinate 1,252,626 downwards.
CAGCAGAGTAGCTAAGTTACTCAAAGATCATTAGGAGTCTTATGTACACAATGAGCTGCACAAGGTCAGACATAACATTCGCTGTAGGAATGCTTAGTAGGTTCACAAGTAATCCTGAAAAGCATCATTGGGATGTTGTTCAGAGATTGATGAGATATTTAAAAAGAACTACAGGTCTGGGCCTATTCTACACTAGATATCTAATTGTAATCGAAGGCTATTCGGATGCTAGTTAGTGCTCAGAACCAGATGAGTGCAGATCTACTGGAGGTTTTGTCTTCACCATGGGTGGAACTGCCGTCTCGTGAAAGTCTAAGAAGCATACTATGGTTGCATAGTTATCAATGGAATCTAAGTTCTTCACACTCTGTGCTGCAAGAGATGAAGCTGAGTGGCTCAGTTATTTTCTATGAGACCTTTAATTGACAGAATTGTAAGGCGCAATTACTATCTATTGTGATAATCAGGCGGCGAGTGCTGTGGCAGCGAACTCAATGTTCAATGGAAAGAAGTGGATCATTCGTCTGAAGCATGGCTATTTGAGAGAACTCATTTATCAAGGAGTCATTTCTGTGATTGACATCGGGTCTTCAGAGAATGTGGCGCTGATCCTTTGGTTAAGGGTCTGAAAAAGGACATAGTCGAAAGGACGTTTGCTGAAATGGGTCTCAAAGTTTTATGAGTCTTATAAATACTTACCATGTACATCAAGTTATTAGTTCAAAGCTTATGCTACTAATGATAAGATAATTGGTTCAAAAGTCAAGTAAGATTTGTAAAGTATGGTGAGTCTTACAAATACTTACCATTTACATCAAGTTATTAGTTAAAGTTTACGCTACTAAGGACAAGATGATTGGTTTAAAAGTCAAGTAAGATTTACAAGTGAAATCCTATCATGGTATAGATGATGGTTGTTAAGCCTTAATGAGTCCAAAGCATTTCGGATGCGGGCTGTTGGATAGGTAACATGTCTAAAGGACTCACCGATGATCCTATCATGTAAAGGGGATGGCTAATTAAGCCTGAATGAGTCCAAAGCATTTCGAATGCGGGGTGTTAGATAGAAAACACACCTAAAGGACTCATCTAGAATCATATCATGAGAGAGGATGCTCTTAAGCCTTAATGAGTTCAAAGCATCTCAGATGCGGGATGTTTGATAGGAAACATGTCTAAAGAACTCACTTATGCCTAGGTGGAGATTTGACCGTCTCCTATGGTGTCTTGTGAAAAGATACCTATAGCCCTAGTAGAAACCAGGATATGCACAGGGGTATAAATGTGCAAGGCTAAGGCAAAAGCAAAGGCAAGTGTGGTTCAAAGTGAAAACTACCACATATGAGTTTAATCTTGTGTGATCGTTGGATTTTTAGACATGTGTTGGTTCAAGTCTCTGCGACACCATGCATCTATCTTTTATTCAATTGGTCTAAAGGGGATTCAAGTCCTTGCGACATCTACCTTATGCACAACGATTAAAAAAACAGCACCGTTACACGACACTAGTTTAAAAACTTGTTGGAAATTGTTGGATTTTTTGGTCAAAACTGCTTTCCAAAAATAAGTTTTTAAACTATGTATTTATTAATTACTAGTATTTTTCAAAAATCCTTAGTAACGTAGTATAAAGTTAAAGTTTTGGTGTTTTACAAGGTCTTGTGTTCGAGGCTTACCAACGGCAAACCGAGAATTATTTTTATTCAATTAATCCCTCATAAGTTCTAGTGAATCATGAGTCGTGAGCTGTGAGCCCGTGGGCTCGTAGGCCGTGGGCCAATGGGCCAGAGATCGGGGCTAATCGGGCTGAGATGCTAAGTGACGCTTTGTAAGGCGCACTTTGTACTTTGCACGGAGGCATCAGGGCGACGTTCTTTGGTGCCACCCTGGCTACCTCGCAGGAGATCTTTGCCTAAATCGAAAGGTTTAACAGATCAATGTGATCTTTGCCTGAACCGAAAGGTTTTAACCAAAAGGTTTTTGAATCGTAAGGTTTAACAGATCGATGAGATCTTTGCTTTGACCGAAAAGTCTTATAAATCGAGAAGATCTTTATAGTACTTTGTTGGTGCACACCAGTGTACTATACTGTTGTTCCTGAAAACAATTTGGCCTTGGGATCCTTACACTGGAGTAGGCCAAATATTGCTTTAAGTACAGCGTTTCTTAAACGCACAACAGCTAAACTTAAAAAAGTTTTAAAAATATAGCACTTCAGCTATCCAACAGATTTATCTGTTTTATTTCAGATTTAGCCACAGACGTCAACAGTTATCAACTCTCATTGACTTCGATCTTCAACTAAGATTCCTTTGAAGCTTCAATCATCGTTCTCCCAATTGGAACCCTCTCCTCTTATCGCCCATCTCATCAACTATAGCAGAGAGGATAAAGAACTTTTTTGAAGCTTGGACAAAGCGTTGAGAGGGGTTCTGAGAGAGGAGGCGGAATGAAGAGGGGTACTGCAACAGAGGGGCTAGGTTTGGAGGATTCAGGTTGGAGAAGAGAAAGGGAATTGATTGAGGGACCAAATTGTCAGAACCCCTAGGATCTGAGGGATTCATGAGCAATTTTAATGATATGAGGGACTAATTTTTAAATAACCCTTAAAGATAATGATCCCCAGCGAAAGAATCCAAATACAACTGCGACTCGCTTTTGATGAAAAAACACGTGTGATCTTGTCTTCAAGTCTACCTACAAAATTTTCAAACCTCAAGAACACGTCCAGATTCATTAGTGGTCACTCTACAATTTTCCAACAGCGAAAAACAAGTCCAGATTCATTGCACTAAATTCACCATAAAACCCCCCCACAAACGCAAAAAAAAAAAAAAGGAAAAATTACCGAAAACAAAAAAGGAGATGGGTTTACAATTCGAACCCTCCTTCATCCAAGAACCAGAGCACCGTTCAAAGCCAACCATCTCCGACGCCGGAGCCATCCCTCTCATCGACCTCTCCTCTCCTCCTGCAACCCTCATTACCGAGATCGAGGGAGCATGCAGAGACTGGGGATTCTTCCAAGTCATCAACCACGGCGTCCCCTTCGAACTCCTGGAGAGAGTTCAGTCGCGGGCAAAGGAGTTCTTCGCTCTTCCAGCGGAAGAGAAGAAGAGGGTCGGGAGAGACGACGAGAACCCGCTGGGCTATTACGATACAGAGCATACGAAGAATGTGCGAGACTGGAAGGAGGTATTTGATTTTGCCGTGGAGGAGCCGTCTTATATTCCGGCGACGACCAACCCCGGAGAGACGAAGTTGCAGGAGATCAGGAATCAGTGGCCAGAGCACCCTCCGGGGATGAGGTAATCCCTACTCTGCTGTGTATTTGTTTTTCCAGTTTCATGTACGTCTCCGAATGCATGGATGATTTAGAGATGACCCTCCTACGTCTGGGGTGTTTCAATTTTTTGACTAACCACCCTAATATTATTAGATAAACTGGTAAAATAAATCAAAATAACATTTTTTTTTTCAAGATTTAAGATTCCAATTATTAAATGGATAGAGCCCTTGCAGTATCATCCAATTGTGGATAGACGCCCATAGTTCTATTGGTATGGGTAGATTCTATGTAGTTTTATGGGTGCATGTCAACTTGCCCAATTACAGGTTGAATCTTCAGTAGACTTTTCTGACTCTTCCTAAGACCCAAAATACTAGTAACGGGGAACCTATCCACCCTAATAGAACTATAGAGGTCTATTCGTCTCTAGAAAAAAATTTCAACTCTTTTGAGAGTAAAAAAAACCACTCACGGCCTACGCACACAATTAGAACTATAGGGAATAGTCTATCCGCAATTGGTCCATACTACAAGGACTCCAGGCAATTAACCCTTGTTAAATTAATTACACAGGGGGCACAGATGTAAATATTGTCAAAAATCCCCGCTTAAGCATTTTGGCCCCCGAGCTGCTTTGGCCATGGCGCAAGCACCCGTATTGAGCGGGTCGACAGCTTTCTCCTCAAAAAAGCGTGTCGAAACACGAACGTGAGGCGGAACGGGGACCAAGGTTGTGAACACGGTCTCAAACTTGACTCCCAGTCCTCTTTCTCCTACTCCCGGAACTCGACTGACGCCACCTCTCGACCTTGACTTCGACTTCCGACCTCATCTAATGCCTCCTCCCCTCCCCTCAACTTGTGACCTGTCTTGGACCTCCAACCTCACCCACCGTCTCCTCCCCTCCAAAATTGACTTGAGGTTGTTTTCCCCCCCTCGTCCTTAAGCCCACTTAAACCCGAAAAAGTCTAAGCGGCAGCTCACCACTCCTCTCCTCTCCGCAACCTTGAGCAGGAGCATCTTGATCCAAATTGAACCAAACATGACCAAACTTTGTTGGTTGTGTCATACTGATCTTAGAGTTCTTGTTCCCTCTACTGCCAACAACCCCCAAGGCGAAAACCACTAGGTAGTTTCTCCCTGTGCATGTAACAACCACTAGACAAAATCTGCTAGATAATTTCTCACTGTGTGTGTGAAAACTAAGGGGAGAGAAAGGTTAATTGCGGATAGACCCCATGTATAGACTCCACATCTGCTACCGAATTTACTACCTCCCTAATTTTACTTTTGCAGATCTACCGCCTGAGAAAATTGTATTTGATACTTCTACCTCAAGGGGGTCTCTTCGCTAAAAAACAATGTTTTTATCTGGGTGAAGAGTCAAAAAAATTTCACTTTGAAGTCATACCTGCAAAATAAAAATTGAGGGTAGTAAGTTGGAAACAACAGGGTAGTATGCAATTAACCCAAAAAAACTACGTACCCAATGGAAAGTGGTGGTTCAAGAATAGATGAACCCTCGATGGGTGCCTTCATATCCAAATACTCTCCACTGTATAGTTTCTCCTATAGGAGATGATCATTCATGCTAAATATTTTTTCTATGTGATAACTCTGTCTTCAAATTATGCAAAGATTAACTGTCTTAACACAATGCAGAGAAGCTTGTAAAGAATACCAAAAAGCCATGGAGGACCTATCATTTAGACTGCTCGAGCTCATAGCACTGACTTTAAAGCTCCCATCCAGCCAATTTAACGACTTCTTCAGAGACTCGACCAGCTTCACCCGCCTCAACCACTATCCTCCATGCCCGACCCCTGACCTTGCTCTTGGCGTTGGCCGACACAAGGACTCAGGAGCATTAACAGTCCTCGCACAGGATGATGTCGGTGGACTTGACGTCAAGAGGAGGTCCGATGGCGAGTGGGTTCGTGTCAAGCCCATTCCCAACTCCTACATCATCAACGTCGGTGATATTATCCAGGTATAGGATCATAAGGTTACTTACAGCCTCACGCCCTTAACTTGCAAATAATCAACTATGTCATATTTTTGATATTAGTCCCTCAAATTTTCAACAACTCCATCAAAAATTGCTCATACCTCCCTCAAATCTTAAGGAATCTTGCAAATTTGCCCCTAAATGATCAAAAAGTTCTTGAGCTTATTTTTTCCTCCAAACAACCTAAATACATCTGTGTTCACAAAACCATAAGCTGGAGGTAATTTTTTCATTGAGGAACCAGTTAAAACACCCCATATGATTTGAGGGATGGGGGCACACTTTCAAATATTTGAGGGTCTAAAAAGGAATTATTGAAGATTTGAAGTTCTGGTCACGATGAAAATGTTACTGTTCCATCAGTTTTCAAACTCATACGAAAATTATATGTGATGGTCAGAGTTAGGTATTTGTCAGAAACATTCCTACCTGATTCCCACAGGAGTTTGAAAACTGAAGAAAAAGTAGCATCGCTGACGTGGCCCGTGAGTAGGAGGTTTACAAGATAATAGAATAGAATGCAATAAGTATTTAAACCCTCCTCATAGTACAGAACATGCAAATTATATTTTAATGTGCAATAAATTGAAATATAACCTCGAGTTGTATTGGTATTTCTGGATCACTGTAGGTTTGGAGCAACGATAAATACGAAAGCGCGGAGCACAGGGTGTCAGTGAATCCGACGAAGGAGAGGTTCTCGTTCCCCTTCTTCTTCAACCCTGCACATTATGCCATGATAAAACCTGTGGATGAACTTATCAGTGAGGAGAGTCCTGCAAAGTATGATGAGTACAATTGGGGACAGTTCTTTAAGATGCGCAAGAACAGTAACTTTAAGAAGTTGGGAGTGGAGAATATTCAGATCCATCATTTCAAAAAGAATTGAGTGATATAGTATAGGCTCTTTTGGTTGCGTGAGCATGCATCTAGAATAAATATGTAGAAGACCTCTTCTATCCTAGCCTATGATGAACAATATAATGTTTTTGGAGGCGCATGAATGCAAATAAATAAGCTGTGAGAATCTTTGCTTGAACTCTTTTCACATATGCTATACCCTCCCATTGAGCAAATCATGTACTGAGCAGCAGCAGAAAACATTTATTAAGAACCAGAAGAAATCTGGCAGCATGGAGGCATAACTGTTTGCAGAAGGGAGCTGTAAATTATGCAAGATCATAATGTTGTGGATATCACACAAATGTATACATACACGCATACGTGCATGAATACAGATAAAGAAAACTAAAATGACCCATGCTTGATTCATGAGAAAAAGATAGATAAATCTCGAGATAATATCAGGCTTATGATCTCTTTATGCTTTGCTTGCAATAGCTTGACAACACAAATATCTTTTACTGATTTGCAACACTACAAAAATTTGCAACCCTTGTGTTAGCTCCCTTCCGCCAATTTTATTCGTAGAATATATGAAAATAAAGCATTATTGACATTCGTCAGTCATCTTATATCACCCTCTAAAACGTTGGTGTCTATATCAACACATGAAAACCACATATTCAAATCGCACGAACATGAAAATAAAACCAGTAGGAAAACAAGCAGAATCATGTATTAGAACTCTAAATAAAACCAGCAGAGAAACAAGTAGAACCATGCATTAGAACTCTCAATTTACCATCAAAAATGCATACAGAATAGCAGCAGAGAAAGAAGCAGAAGAAATATGGGAACACAGGGACATATCTATTTGCAGAAGTGAGGTACTGTTTCATAGATCGATAATGTCATGGTTTGAATATACATACATAACATACATATACATGTTTGTTTGCAAAAATGGGTAGTCGACCAAAAGATCAATAATGTTTTATGTACAGAACAGATTATTGATCTTTCAAAAGAATATTTCAGTTATACATACATAAACGCACAGGAATGGAGAAACAAAATGCAAGGAACATGAAAATAGGAAAGAGTTGAACCTCTTGGGCCAATACCACATCTAATATAAGTCCGAATGTTTACCTGATCAATTGAAAGGAACCACAGTTCTCTCTGACAGTGCTATTAGGCTATCAATTGAGACGCAACTATTCAGGTATACGTTAACCTCTTTTGCAACATACAAGAGAATTCATGTACAATTACCAAAGGCGGTGTGTGTTCCTATGTAATACATTATCCACATACCAAAAAAATTAATGGTACACACAAAATACAGGATTATATGATTTGCACTTTGACTTCCACTAGACTAGGACACTACAGGAAAAATCTATTTTGCTACCAGTTCGCATCCAATGTTAAAGCCTCAGGAGGGAGAACGATAGAAGGTATCTCAGTGAATGAGATGTTCGACATCAGATTACTCCATGAACTAGATTCCACTGCCCGAACTGGCCTAGTTAACTTCCTGACTAACATCTTTTTCCACCCCTTTCCTGCTTCAACTCTAGCCACCATCTCAAACCAAATGCGTTCAACAACTGGCTTCGTCCTCCATTCTTCTACCCTGCTCCATATCCTATCATTTTCTGTAATGTCTCTCTCCACTTCCAATCTAAACTTTACCATTTTTGATGATGTAATTTTTGCTTTTAAGAGCCGCACAGACCTGCCAAGTAACATATTGCTCCCTAGCAAGTCCTTTAAGGCTTTCTCTATTATAAGGAACTTAGATTTAAGAGAGCCGGATGCCCATGAAGGAACCTCTTTAAATTTCCCACTGCTGTAACACTTCTCTGATAGCAACTCGATAGCGTTATCAGTGTGGAATACTGTTTTGATATGAGCTTCAGGGTTTCGCGTATTTAATGCAACTATCAAGGGGGACCCTTCAACTTGAACAGAAAGTAACGGGGCACATGAGGCAAGGCCAAGAGGCCGAAATTGGTTGCTCTCCAACTTAGTTTTGACCAAACTTCTTTCTAATGACAAACCTATGTCATGTGGGTGGAAGAGAGTGATCTTTTGAGCAACCTCTACTTTAATTGTAATGCCATCACCAACAAGTATCCTCCTTACATATCCACGTGTGATGTTCAGCTGCATGCCAGCAGATTATGTTTTTTTCAGATGCTAAATCAATAAAACAAAATGACAAAATGCAGCTAAGTTGCCAGATCATGAATGAGAAAAGAAACCATAACCATTTACCAATTAAAAGTTAAGGCAAAAAAAAAACTATATAATCCTTGACAGCTTGAAGCATGAAAACTTGTCATGCTTTGACATGTTAAACATGCATATATTGGACAGAATACTTAATTTTCATGTGAAACTTTCAGAATCATTCAACAGGTTTGTTGTTGTAGAGTGTTATGCCCAGTCCATACAACATTTTCTTTTTTATTACGATATATTAACTTCCATGTATCTAACCTTGAACACTTAAAAACTACTAGGTTCAATTGCATCATCAAACTTGCGTCTCGACCCGGAACCAATGGTAACCTCATCTCAATTCTCAGCCCAATGAAAACCCCTAGTCCTCATCCTTCCAGCCGAGTTGACCCTTACAAATTCAAGCCCCTCAACAACATCAATGAATAAACAAGCCAATGCTTGCATGTCCTTCATCCAACCTATGAATCACATGCATAAGGTCAAAAAAGAGTTGAGGTAGGGCAGGGAGGGAGAAGAAGGGGGGGGGGGGATTTGAGAGAACAGGCCAACAGAGTAATTAAAAATTCTCTTATCCACTTATCCATTGCATTAACCATAAACGAATTTTCCTCCATAACTTTTCCTCGACAAATGGCATAATATTGCACAAGCTAAGCTCACTAGAAGAATTTAAGAAGCCTGGAAGCTTTAACTTTTGAGAAAATAGCAACTAATAAGATTAAAATTAACATAATAATAGAAGGTACCTAAAAGTTCAATCTTGCATGACATCAGTGGAGGACTAATAGAAAGCTTACAAAAAGACAAGACAAGAGGGTGTTTGGGAAATCTTATTTTTGGTCATTGTAGCTTTTAAACTAGCTTTTCCATATCTATATGTTTGATGACATCAAATAAGCTAGCTTTTAAGCCTAATTTAAAATTACCCAACTGTTTAAAACATAGGTTAGAAGCTCATCTAAATAAGCTAGGTGACCAAGTAACTGACTTTTCTGCCCATAGAAACATTTTAAAAAGTTTATCATAAAAGCCAAAAGACACCAAAACCTAGAACGAGCTACACAACTTATAAACTTTAAACAAAAGAATAACAAGCCCTTCCAAACACCCTCTAACTGTGTTTTGTTTTTTTAAATAACTATTTTGAATTGAAGCTTGAATGGCACTAATGTTGTCCACATTGGGTGCCTAGCTAAATAACAGTTTAAAAAGCCTATGCCTGAACCTGAACCACACCGCACGAAGAAACCTTGTTAGAATGCATTGATGAGTTTGAGAATTGATTCCAAAATGAGAAGGTTCTGTTTGACATAGTAAAGTGGAGACCTAACGGTTGCATTTCATGATAGTAGCTAAACTGAGGAAGAGATACCCTACTAGAACCAAGGAAAAATTCAATGAAAAACTCAAAATGTCACAAACTAATATAATTGCAGATCATCAAGAACGCTAGAGAAGGAAAATAAGAAAGCTGGGAATGGAATGGAGGACTCAATTCAAAAAGTCAAGGAATGTGATGACCTAATTCATAACACAAGAACATAAAAAAAGAGAATAGAGATGGTCATGCATAGTATGTACCACATAAATAACTAAAAAAACCTCTCTCACGCCCCTGCAAATGCCTATGTCTATCCTATTTTACATGTCAATCATTTTTTGGATGTTGTATCATGTATGCGCACAGATTGTGTGGATTCAATGAGAGGGCGACTTTGATTCCGCTCTTAGAATTAAGAAGCACTATATTAGGCCCCTGCTCCACGTGTTCTTGTAGACGAACTCAAGGTAGAAGAGGCAGCCAATTTGGGGACAATTTCTTTGTTGTCCATGAAACACAAGTCAAGTAGCATACTATAGTATTTAATTATACTATATTACTTGATCATCCACCATTATTCAAATTTTGTATTGCCCCCATTTGATTTTGATATTACAGTTAGCGCTAGGAGCTTGTCTCGAGCCTATGCAGACTTTTTTTAAACTAGAGTTAGAGGAGATTTTGTTGAAGGTTAGAGGTGGAGGAGTTGGTAGAGAATTAGAGGAAATTAGAGGAAATGGAGGTGACAATAGGGAAAATCAATCCACCATATAACTTTTGCAGTCTGCATAACAACCTAGGTTCCTTTAGGCACTCCCCAAGCTTAGGAGGGCGACCTAAGTACTGCCTAGGCCTAGCTAGGAGCCTAGACAGGAGCCTAGTTTGCTTTTTAGATCTATGGGTTTCTCACATAATAGCCAGACCAAAATGGTTCATCTAGATCATAATTGTATTAACATTTACTCAATTTGCTTTTTAAATCTATGGGTTTCTCATATAATAGTCTGACCAAATCTTTTTATCTAGATCATAATTGTACTAGACTACATCGTACACTCAAAAATTTCGATCCAGATCCAGATCGTATTTGAATAGATTGTATGATAAAAAAATATCAATACAGAATAAATGGACAAAGCCTTATATCATGTGTTAGATCGTATTATCAAAAACAACAAGACAGACTAACCACATGCATAGATTGTGTGATTAAACAATAAACACAAGAATCAACTAACATTATTACAAGATCATACCAAATCTCATAACCTGACACAAGACAAACCTATCCACATCGCAAGAGCAAATCTTAGATCAGATCCTAAATTAAATATAGACACACTTATTGGCTAACCCAAGAACATGTCCTAAATCAAACTCGGACACGAAATCATCAATCACAAGACGGTATAAACAACTATTATGACGTTGTTATGAAACGACTCATCTACAGCTCAATTACGCCCACCAAAGGTGAATGAAGAGGAAACATTGAGCACTCTGAGAAAGAAAGCCTTAAAGCCTTTATGATGATTTTGCTAATCTTTCCTGTGTGGTCGGTTGTGAGCAACAAGATCATCCATGATGTGAATGTGCTTCAAGCACTTCCAACACTAATGCTTAAGCCCTTACGGAGTTTATTGTGCATTTCAATCGCATTAGCTTCGACTTCCAATTGTCGCAAACGATGCCATAATAAGACTCCTCATTCTCATGAGCAGTAATAGGTGCCATAGGCTTGAGAGAAAAGATCGGGATTTGGAGATCTGATGGCCGGCGGGGGAAAGGTCAGGGGGATTGTGCTTTTATAGGCACTTACAATTTTTGATGCAGAAAAAGCCAAGATTTTCAAGTTTTAAACTTCACTCGTGCTTACTATTAACGAAGCAGCTCATTTAACATGCAGCCTAATAATAGTTCTCACGGAGCAAGGAGAGTAACCTTGTTCTAACGAAGTTTGTGGTTGTTTTGGTTGTTAACATGTAGAATCCAACTATGCAAGACATGTGCATAAAGTAACTAGTTAAATCAAGTGGCTATTAATTTTACAAAGTGGGTCTTCGAATTTTGAGCCTTTTTAATAAATTTTTCAAAAATAAACCCTCCCATTACCTAATTTGCAAATAAACTCCAATTTTCTATCCCCTCTAACACTAGCCTCCGGCTAACCATCACTAGCAGCTGCCATCACCGTCTCGCTCTACCTCTCTCCTCCCCTAACTAACTCTACTTAACTCTACTCCTAACCGCCAGCAGCACACTCTCACTGGTGAACTCCCCAATGCTGGCGACTCCGCCTCCTCTCTCTCTCTCTCTCTCTCTCTCTCTCTCTCTCTCTCTCTCTCTC
>BQKN01000106.1:1229153-1240555 GCA_022839385.1 Asparagus kiusianus | reverse complement strand
TCTCTCTCTCTCTCTCTCTCTCTCTCTCTCTCTCTCTCTCTCTCTCTAGTTAGGGTAAGGTTTTGGGATTTAATTAATCATTAATAATTTAATTACAATTGAGTTCACTTAATAATTGGAGGTTTTATCTTGAAAGTGTCACCGTGTGAGGGTATGTAGGAAAACTTGAGTTTAGTGTGACCAAAAAAAGTTCATGGAAATTTTGATGAAGTGTGGTGTATTTCTGTTGTTTTGAAGTTTGTAGAATTTCTCTCTGATAAAAGTAGTGTATCGTATTTTGTGCAAAACCTAATATTTCAAGAAAGATTTTCGAAATCAACAGAACTACAACTACAGTTTAAAAAAATCATTTGTTAATGCTTCACAATAACATCTAGCAGCAGAAAAAGCACTAAAATCATCACTCACAGCGGGCAAACGGAGCTCCAACTCATCACCCTCACCCACAGCCCTTAACTCCAGCGGCCCTTCAATCTCCAATCCCCCAACCTCAGATCCCAAATCCTCCCCAAAATCCCAACCAAAATCAGAATCCGGCCCAAACCCTCCCAAATCCCTCTCCACCCTCCTCCACTCAACATCATCCATCAACTTCGTCATCAGCACGCTCTTCCCAACCCTAACCTCGAACTCGTAGCTCTGCGATCTGCCGACGCGAAAACTTATCGGGTCCAACTCCGAGACTCGGACGCTTGTCGGGTCCCACCGCTCCTCGGCTGCGATCGCATGGAGTACTCGTTCTAGGGTTGAATCGGAGAAGGGGGTGAGATTTGGGGGATTAGGGTTTAGGATTGAAGAGTTTTGGGGGAGGAATAGGGCGCGGGATTTGGAGAAAAGGAGGAGGAAAATAGCGATGATCGTCGTCGCCATCTCATATCAATTTCTTTCTGAGGGAGGATAGTGGGGGTGGAGGGCTGTAGATAACTGGATTTGGGTTGTGCTGTTCCGCCGGAACCGAGTAAGATTGATGGCGGGAGATAGGCTTTGCTGTGATCGGACGGCTGTTAATGGTTTTGTATTCAAATGCGCAAGAATCATGCATCCGTCTCAGTTTAAATTCTCGATTGTTGATTTGGAACTTATGGACAACTAGCGGTCAATTAAGCATCTCAAGAGTTATTTGGCGACGGGTTAAAAAAAGGGGCCGAGGACTGTGAGGAAAGCGAATTAACCTTAAAAGCCTGTTTAGATGGAGGGTAGAGAGGGGGAAGGGAAGGGAAATTTCATTTTAACCTTAAGATCTGTTTGGATGGAGGGTAGAGGTAGACATGTCCATCCGGGCCGGCCCGAAAATCCGGGACCGGGCCGGACAAAATCGGAGCCCGGACCTGGACCCGGGTACCCCGGGCTGGCCCGGTTTATTTTTTTTTTTTAATTCTATTTAAAATTTAAATTATAAAAAAAGACAAAAAATTAATAAAAAAACAATAATTTTATTAATCACTTAAAATGACATAAATTACAAATAAAAATTATAAAAATAAATTATTTATTAATAATTAATAAATCATTTATAAATTACAAGTATAAATTTATTTTAGAATTCATCACATCACAATAAATAAGTACATCCCAACTAGGTTAGCACCTATTCACCTATATCACTATCATTTGTAACTATTTCCAAAATAATTCTTTACAAATTTTAAGCTAAGATATAAAAATTACAATTTGATGAATATTATTTATTCTTTATATCTATCTGTTAGTCCCAATTCTTTAAATTTATCTTCAATTCCAGCCATCCGATCGATGCATTGCGTTCGCTTCTCGTACCTCCACCAATCTTGTAAGCACATCACCGCTTGTACAGTATACGGATCTAAGCATGTCCTGTGGTCGTCGATCAAACGTCCTGCTGTGCTGAAGGCGGATTCCGAAGCTACCGTCGAAACCTGCACCGTTAGTAAGTCACGAACCATGGGGAAAAGTATAGGATATGAAACTGATCCATATACTTTCCACCATTGTAAAATATCTAAAGCATTTCCTTGACATTTAACTAAAGAAGCAGATAAATATTCATCTATTTTAAAAACCTCCAATGATGACGATCCAAATCCAGATCCACCAGTTAGCTCAGTTACCATTGCATACCTATCAAAACTTACACTTTTACCTCGCGATGAGCTCGAAGAAATCGAAGATGTAGACTGTTGTGTAGCTACACCATGTCTAGCTGCATACTCATCATATAAGGTTTGAAAATAATTTCTAATAGCTAAATGATGAGTAGTAACAGTAAGGATGGTTCCATCATCTAAGTCTATAATCTGATTACCATACAAGGATTGTAACAAACTTCGAAGACCAATATCCTTCAAGCATGGATCAATAAGAACCCCCAAACCAAAAATATGAGGAATAAGCCTAAAGTACTTATTAAATTTGCTCTCCATTTGAAAAATCATAGGTCCGAAAGTATCATCCATACGATATTTCCCAAAACAAATTTGAATATTTAAAATTTGTAAAGCAGCTAAAGTAATGGTTGGATAATAACAACTAGATAATAACATTGTAGCATCATAAAAAACTTGTAACATTTCATTTAAATTATATATAATTGTCCATTCATCTTCAGTTATTCCATAAGTGCTACCAGAACTAGAACTAGAACTAGAAGCATAATAATTTATAAAATCAGTTATAATGTCTTTATATTCTATTGCTACACTTAACATTGCATAGGTGGAATTCCACCTATGGTCAACATCTTTTGGAATTAGTCTCGGCTTTGCATTTTTTTCTTTTACAAAATTGTTTTCATCTTTTAAGTCTTTGTTCAGAAGCATTATGCATATAAGCAACTGTTCTAACCTTTTCTATCATGGGTTTAATTTCAGTAAATACACTTTGAACAATTAAATTTAAAATATGACATATACACCTAATAGGAAAAAGATCACCATGACATGGCAATGACAGAGTTGATCTGATAAAATCAACAGCTATATTGTTATTACTTGCATTATCTAGTGAAAGAGAAAATATTCTTTCTAAAATTTCTAATTTCATAAGTTCTTCAATTATTAAATTTGCAACATTAATACTAGTATGTGACTCTTCTATTGCAATAAAAGAAATAACTCTTTTAAACATTTGCCAATTTTCATCAATCCAGTGTGTTGTGTGATACATAAATATCCAGTTTGTGCTCTAGATGTCCAAATATCAGAAGTTAAAGAAAATTTACAGTTTAAATTTTTAAAATAAGAAATTATTTTTCTTTGTTCCTCCTGATAATATTTTAAAATATCACGTTGACAGGTTTGATGATAAAATTTTTTAATGCAGGATAAAAATCATCACTAAACATATCTTCAAATTCATCATCTTCTACTAATTTAAAAGGAAGGTTTTTAAGAATGATAAACCTGATTACGTATTTCCTGGCTCTGGCAGCGTCATAGTTCCAACTACCGAGACTACCAGAAGAGGAGGATTGAGAAATCATAGATTGTCGGATATCACCTTGAGGAGTCTGGCCTTTGTTGTGTTTATCTAAATGGCGTTTGAGGTTGTTGGTGCCACTTTTATGATGAGCTTGAAAAATCTTGCCGCACAACGCACACTTAGCCTTCTGGGTGAGAATCCTACCGTGTTCATCCTTGGTGACGTCGATTTTCTCGTAAAAATTCCACACTTCGGATCTTGGCCTTTTAGGAGCTCTTGGTGCAGATTCGTCACCACCGGATTCGGGATTAATATCGGTAGGAGTAGACCCAGTAGGAGGACTTATTTCAAGATCGGAAGATAGGTTTTGCTCTTCATAATCAGATCCAAAAGCCATTTGATGAAAGGATTAGAAAGTATAAGAGAGTATAAGAGTATAAGAGAGTATAAGAGAGAAGTAGATGAGTTTTGGTGTGAAGAAAACAAATGAAAACTCCCCTCTATTTATAGAGCCAGCCACCTAAATAAATGACCAAAATAACCTCACAAAATAGTCGTTTTTTGACCGTTTTGGGGACAAAACGGTTAAAAGACCGTTTATGACCGTTGTGGCCCGACCCGACCGGGCCGGGCTGGCCCGGCCGGGCCCGGTCGTTTTGGCCACAACGGTCACTCTCGTGACCGTTGTGTTCGGGCCGGGCCGGGCCGGGCTCCGAGCCCGGGCTGCCCAGCCCAGATTTTTGCCCGGCGCCGATGCTGTTCCGGGTCGGGCGCCGCTGAGACAGCCCGTATCCGGGCCAGGAACCCGATATGGCCCGGATTTCCGGACCGGGCCGGGCCTGGGCCGACGGGCTTTTTGGACAACCCTAGGTAAAAGAGGGGAATGAAGGAAAAATTTGGCTCAAATTCTTACACCCCAAATTGGGGTGTAATGAAGGGGAAGAGAAGGAAGGGGAATTTTTTTCCCTTCCTTCCCCTTCCTTCTCTTTCCTAAGTAATCCCCCAAACACACCATAACTTGCAAACATAGAAGAAACACAAAGAAGGGTAAAGCGGTTAAAATAAGTTAGGCTCTCGATCAACTCAAGGGGTTAGCTAACACACTTATTGTGCAGTATAAACCTCTCTATTTAATTTAAGCGCGGTGATAATTACACTGCTATTTCTATATTACCTCTACACTGCAATAGAGAAACGTGTGGGTTCGTTTTTCTTCAACTTTTTTTTTTCAAAATTGATGACTTATTTTCATCGACCTTGTGATTAAGAAAGCCACAATACTTTTTAGGGTTATCTCTTGATAGGCTCTTGTAGTTTAAGAGAGTATCTGGTGGATCTGATTATTGATGTTAGAGGTGCACTAAACAGATCTGATTATTGATGTTAGAGGTGCACTAAACAGGTACTAACTGTTGAATCCGTGCGCGAATCTTTATTCCATGTTCTCCTGATGCACCTTTAATGTTATACTTTACTCCACTTGATATTTTATCTTGTAATTCAACTGACATGTGCCACCGACAAATTGCAGATCAACTCTCTGTACTTCTGTTGTCGCAGATAGTCCCTCTTAGTGAAATTTTTTTGACCTTTCCATCTTGAAGAGTTAAAAGAGCAAAAATATTTCATTCGGGTCAATCCGCAATTAAAGGTTAAAATTCAATTCCAAAATTTTCAAGTTAACATCAAACATGCATATATACCTGCAAAATCCTTGTACCGGCACTCCCACAGGCCACATTATTTCGGTACATCTATCTTCCCACCACAACAAACACAATTGCGAACACAACCGAAACGGCGCGAACCCCAAACCCCAAATCCCAACCCCGGTTGTCACTGATCCAAACAACCAACGTCACCCCAAGGGAACCTCCGACAGTGAGGCTGAAGAAGAACCATGTTGAAGAAACTGGAGAGGAGGGGGATCTCATCGAGTTTTGACTCATCGAACTGGTCGGCACCCAGCGCGGGGAGCGCGGCCTTGGTGCCACGGGTGCCGAGGGCTACGAGGTAGATGCCAAAGTGGAGGATGGTGGACTGAGTTGCTGCAGAGTGGCATGATGTCGGAGAGAGACCTTTGCAGGGATCAGGTCTGAGGGAGTGGATGTGTGCATAAATGATGCTGAATATCCCTAAACAAAAAGGTTTATAAAATAATTGCTTAGGAGCTTAGTGCACCGACCGACCTTAGCTCAGTTGGTAGAGCGGAGGACTGTAGTATGTGCAGATAAATCCTTAGGTCGCTGGTTCGAATCCGGCAGGTCGGATTTTTTCTTATTAATTTTCATTATTTTGTCTTTTGTTGAATATTATTTTATACTTCATAATTAGGAAGAGGCAACTGGCAAGTACAAAGTATGGCATGATCTGTGACATAAGTATACGAATAATCTTGACTTTCACTATCTTTCTCAATATTTTTTGATACTTTATAATTGGGAAGAGGCAACTGTGGCAAGTGTGACAGATCCACGACATAAGTATGCGAATATTCCCTCTATGGCTAGACTGTTGCGCGCAGCGGAAATTTCGGCAGCACAACAAGAGAGTCAGGTCGCAATAGGAATTCTCGTTTCACAAAGGAAACAAGAACCTTAAACAAAATATCTCAACAAGGTGGGATATCAGCTCTTCCTCTCATCAGTTCTAGGGCTGACTTGTCAAGGGAACATAAATAAACTATTTCAAATCACACAAATAGCGCGACAACCTATTTTACGTGGTTCGGCAAATTGCCTACATCCACAAGGAGAGGATGGGGAGATTCCACTAAATCAAGTAGAGTACAAAGGGTTACAATCTCACAAAACTCACAAACTAACCCTTAACCAAAGCTCTCAACTTGCTCACAATATCTCCCTCTCATAATGCTCAAAAGTCTTTCTAATCTCTGATTACAACTCTCCTCACTTTTGATGATTGATTCTAATCTCCATACATATAGAAAAACTAAAACCAAAATAGACTAGGAATTCTAAAACCAAAAACAAAACAAATTAGGAATCCTAATAACCTCATGTTACCAAAAAATAGATTAGGAATCATAATAACCTCATGTTACCAAAAATAGATTATGAATCATAATAACCTCATGTTACTAATATAGATTAGGAATACTGCTATCACACAATTCTCCACCTCGGCGAAGTATTACCAAAACTGAGCCGATACCAACATGAGCACCAATGCATCGTCTCACCAAATTCGGTTGCACCAATGTGGTTGCCTACGTACACTCTCTCCCAAGGGATCAAGCCTCCCGTAGTTCATACAAATGGCCGTCAACGACCTCAACAATCACGAATGTGCAACAAGTTTCGACAATGATCAAACTTGTTGCTCAGAACCACCTTAGTGAGCATATCCGTCGGATTATCCTTCATGTGGACTTTCACAATCTCCACATCGCCATCTTCAAGAACATCTCGAACGAAGTGATAACGAACGTCAATATGCTTCGCCCTCGCATGAAAAACCTGATTCTTCGCCAAATAGATAGTACTCATGCTATCATAATGAATAGTGACAGACCTCTGCGATATACCAAGTTCCTTCAAAATTCCTCAAATCCAAATAGCCTCCTTTACAGCCACCGTAACTATCATATACTCTGTCTTCGTCGTAGACAAAGCCACATTCGACTGTAAGTTATATCTCCAATACACTAGTGCACGGGTCAAAGTAAACACATACCCCGTAGTAGATCGGAGCTTATTCAAATCCCCGACATAATCCGAATCAACATAGCTAATGCATAACTGCCTACCTGTAATGTCCCACTCATAAATCAAACCAATATTGAGCGTACCTCGAATGTACCTCAAAATCCATCTCACGACGTCCCAATGACCCACTCCTGGATCGTGCATGTATCTCAAAATCATGCTCACCGCCTGTGATAAATCTAGCCTCGTACATACCATCGCGTAAATAAAGCTCCCAACCACGCTCGCATATGGAGTCTTCGACAATCAACTCTTGATCTTCAACTGACTTCGGTGAAAGGTCAGCTGAAAGCTTCAAATGGGCTTCCAATGGTACACTAACTGGCTTCGTATCCATGCTAATAAGAAAACGCTATAGAACCTTCTTCAAATAAGTCACATGTGTCAAACAAATTCTTCCCTTCTTCTTATCTCTGTCGATCTCCATTCCTAAAATGCGCTTCGCCTCACCCAAATCCTTTATCTTAAACTCCTTTGAAAGATGTGCCTTCAACTCATCTATAGCAGATCTGGAAATAGAGGCAACCAACATGTCATCGATATAAAGTAACAAATAGATGTACGCACCTCCTTTTAACTTGTGAAAATATACACAAGGATCAAACTGCCTCCTAGTGTACGAATGACCAATCATAAAACTATCGAATCGCCTATACTACTATCGATGAGACTACTTCAAACCGTATAGCGATTTCTTCAACCTGCAAACTAATTTTTCCTTCCCTGTGGTTCGAAATCCTAATGGCTAAGTCATATATATTCTTTTATCAAAATCTCCATGAAGAAATACCGTCTTCACATCCAACTGATCTAATTCCAAATCATACTGTACCACTAAAGCTATCAAAATCCGAATCGAAGAGTGTTTCACCACCGGAGAGAAAACCTTATTATAGTCAATACCTTCCTCTTGTGCATAGCCCTTCGTAACCAACCTAGCTTTGAATCTTAATGGAGTGCCCTCAATATCCTCCTTCTTCGTGTACACTTGCAACCAATTGCCTCCCGCCCCTTTGGAAGCTCAACCAGCTCCTATGTATCGTTCTTATGAAAAGACTCCATCTCCTCCTGCATAGCTACCTACCACGAATCAGCTTCCAAACTCTGCTCGGCCTCTCTGAATGTAGTGGGCACCATTTCATCGATACTCTCCACCGAAAGTGCATATGCAACTGTGTCGGCATAGTATGCTGGCATTCGTATGTCTCTCCTCTATCTCCGAACCGTAATAGAATCTTAAACCTGAGTCGTCGGTCCCTGATCCTACATATCAGTACCCGAATCATCCGTGTCACCATCGTGCTCGCCTGGCATCACCTCAATCGGCACTCTAATGGATACTGTACCATCTGAACAATATGGAGTTGCATCGATCTCCACCACCTGCGATATCTCCTCCGTCGGGTCGCTCTCCACCTGATGAGAGCTAGGAAGCTTTAAGATAGAAGCCTTATCAAACGTGACGTCTCTACTCGGCATAATCTTCCTATCAACTGGATCCCAAAGCTTGTATCCCTTGACACCGCGTTTGAATCCTACAAATATGGCCTTCCTAGCTCGAAATTCTAATTTATCTGTTCTCACGTGATAAAATACAAGCACCTAAATACCTTGAGCTGGTCATAGTCGTGTGCTGGCTCTTCCGGCCACATCTTCATAGGGGTCTTCCCCTCAATAGCAGATGAAGGCAGCCTATTAATGAGGTGGCTCACATATGTAAGTGCCTCGGCCCAAAAGATCTTCTCCAAACCACTCTGCGACAATAAACATTGGACCTTCTCCAGCAAAGACCGATTTAGCCTCTCTGCTACCCCATTCTACTGCGGTGTATGACTAACCGTGAAGTGTCTCTCTATGCCCTCGTCTCGACATAGCTGCTGAAAGGGGTCTCAAGTATATTCACCACCGTTGTCAGATCTTAACGTCATGATCTTTCTCCCAGTCTGCAGTTTCAATCTCTTCTTCTACTCCACGAATATATCTAGGACTTCACTCTTCTTTGTCATGGTGTACACCCAACATTGTCTAGAATAGTCATCAACGAACGTGACGAACCAATATCGACTACCGAGTGATGTAGTCTTGGTGGGACCCCAAATGTCTGTGTGCACATAGTCCAGGATGCCCCTCGTCCTATGAATGGTAGCCCCAAACTTCACATTTATCTTCTTACCAAGAACACAGTGCTCACAGAATTCTACTTTACCACTCTTGGTTCCCTTTAATAGTCCCTTCTTGCACAAGGTCTGCAATGACTTCTTACCCGTGTGCCCCATTCTGTAATGCCAAAGCCTGCGCATGTCCGCCTCTGAAATAGTTGAAGCAAACTGGCTAATCTCGGTATTCCTCTTCAGATAGTATAAATTTTGACTGCGGACTCCCTTCATCACTACTAAAGATCCCTTAGTAACTTTCGCTACAGCGTCTTCAAAGGTCACCTTGAATCCTTTTGCCTCCAAAGTGTTAGACCCTAGAGGGGGGGTGATTAGGGTCTTATGCTAATCTAATCCGATTTAAATGCCAATTAAAATTACTTAACAAATATATTCTTGCAATATAGATATACGAGAGATATAAGCAAGAATAAGCAATGTGAACAACAAGATATATCCTAATAAAGAGATATAGGCAATGTATGTGCAAGGATATAAAACTAACACAAGGTGATATATCCTACCAAATAGATATACAATATGATATATGCAAGGATATAAAACTAACACAAGGGGTAAACAATTTAACTACAAATGTGATAGGGCAAAATGATCAACAAGTAATACACAATGGCGATGTAAGATATGAACATGAAAACAAGTGCGCCAATGCAATCACAAACAAAGGATATGTTTACGAGGTTCGGTCCCCACGACCTACGTCCCTGCTCCTCACCTCGAGGAGATACTCCACTATCACAATCGGGTTTTCTACGTTCACCCGAATAACGTTTACACCTCACACTCGGTTTTCTAGCTAACCGAAAACTTTACAATCGACACTCTTGCAATCACACTCTACACCCTCACAAGTGTTGGACCTAGCCGTGTCTCCCTCAAGTGCTCGGTTACAACCTCTCCCTAGGTTCATCAACCGACGCCACTCCTCTTGGAACGATCCCCGACTCTCACCACACACTTCTCACTTGGTGTACAAGTGTATTACAAAGTGATCTCACAATTAGGCTCAATACAATAATTGTTTGTTCTCTACTATGGATGAGAACACAATGAAAGCATAACTCAAAGTTACAATCTCTCACCACCCAACTATACTATGTATGTAAATACTAAAAGCTCAATGTGGGTGTGTGTAACAATGAGTAAAATAAAATCTAACTCAAATAGCAAACTAGCAATAACAAGAATATGAAAATCAATAATAAAATTGCTAGAGAAAAGAGTTAGAAAACTTCTCTATAAACACAAAGAAGAGGATGAAAAGGATTGAGAATGAATCCCTCAATCTGCAGTGAAAACTTCCTCCTTTGTAAACAGAAACTCAATCTTAAACAAACAGTAAAACCCTAAACCCTTGTTTAAAAACTTTGTTTTAAAACACTTCTTAATAAAAAATGAAAAGAGATCAGCAATGGGGTATTTATACCCACTCAAGATCTCAACAAAAACCCCAAGTAAAAGACAAAAAAGCCCCAGAAAAAATCAGCTCAGAAATAGCCGTTAGGGAGCCAACGGATCTATTGGCGGTCGACCGAAAATTCCTGCGGTCGACCGATGGAGCTCTCGGTCGACCGGACCGATCGACTGACCAACTCTCTGCTGCATGCTGACGAAAGAACAAATGAGCGGTTGACCGGTGCGGTCGACCGAAGACTGACACAGCAGAAAACTGATATTAAAACAGATTTTTGAGACTTTTGAAAATATGTTAAAAATAACAAATGAAGTCCAAAAATAATGAAACTTTAGGAAATGTCTATAAACATGAAAACAAACATGTTACAAAAAGAATTTTCCAAATTGCATTTCCCATTTGTGAAAAATCATCATTTTGCAAAATAGTCCAAAACACGAAAGTGTAAATATGTGAATTCTGACATTTTGGCTAAACCATGTTTTGAAACTTTGCACAATGATTATATAGACTTAATAAAGTATGTATATGATTATTGTTAAGTCCAAAAACTGAGAATACAATATTTTCATAAAATTGCATATTCTATGCAATAAATACCAAAACACAATAGTAAATATAAAATATGTGATTTCATATTTATAAACATGAAAACTCAAAACTATGTATGTATATATATATATATATATA